>JZKD02S0916665.1:538772-594194 GCA_000966675.3 Picea glauca | reverse complement strand
TAAAAGGGCCTTCAGCGTCTCATTGTAATCATCTTCTTGCGAATGCGAGTAGCCGTCACATCTCTTCTCAGAGATAGGCTGCCACCATTCTAGCGAGTCTTTCACCCTTTATTTTTACAATCTCTGTACATTTCTTTCATTAATAGAAATCGTGTATTACTATATATCTGTGTTTATGGTTTCATTTCTAATACATTTATGTTATATTATTGAATATCTACGATATCTCTATTCGTTTCTTTATTATATCTTTGCTCTCATTTCATGCCAAAAATAATCTGGATCATAGACGAATTCAGTCACTGACTATGATCCATGGAGCACCGCTTATTCTTGAAGAGGCCAATATAGTTGTCATTAATGTCACAAGTAACATCGTTATTTACTATGAGGATAAAATTGATGGATGTGAACGTTTTAAGGAGACATAAATGAGTTTCATTCAGTGGATGAAGAAGTATTTGAGAAAATAATCAACCTAGATGATCATGTTTTATGAATCAGTTGCGAACATTCTGTTTACTTTACATCGTCTTCAAACCATTTAAACTTACTTTACATAGTCTTCATACCATTTAAACTTACTTTACATAGTGTTCACACTTTTTTTCTTTAAGGGAATGTGACCTGAGATATAAGGACATGTTTTAATGCATCTATTCACTGGTTCATTTCATTTAATGTTGGTTATGGTGCGATTAGTAATGTTGTTTCTGTCATGCCTATAAGGAGTGATATAAGGGCATGTTTTAATGCATCTATTCACTGGATCATTTTATTTAATGTTTCTTGTGGTGCCATTAGAAATGTTGTTTCTACCACACCTACAAGGACTAATATGAGATTGAAAGAGTGTGTGTTTACATGCCATTATTTCTATGCTCTTCCTTTGGATTTGATTTTTATTTATTTACCTTATTTACTCTGTCTTTTAAAGTGAACAAATTGTGTGATTGTAAATAGATTGGGCTTATCCTCATTCTTTTTTTTTCCTACATTTGTTTATCATCTCATAATGTGTTCTTCTATTTAAGGCAGGTGAATGGAATAGCAAACTATGTCAATCACTAAGGTTGGGATCATAGCACTCTTTATAGTGCCATGACATATGTGTTAGCATGTTCCAACCCTAGTTATCTTATATGCATGTCTTTAGTGATGAATATATTGTTATCTTTTGTAAATAGTTTTAAACTAATATAGGTAATGTGTCATTGGTTAATGAATATTTCCCTTAATGATGAAATAATATTGTATCTTTTTAGTTTTAAAATTTGTTAAATTTTTAATGGATCCATGTCTTATTTGCAAGGAGTTACAATATTTTATACAAATGATTTCCTTCTTAGTTTTTTAAAGTGTAGATTCAATTGAATATAGATTGTATTTTCCATTCCTCATTCTAGGAGTATTACAATGGAATGTGGATGTTTGGGTGATTTTTGTGAGGCTTCTCATCGATGCAATTAAGAGTTTTTTGTTTGTCAACAAGGGAACTTGTGAGTTTTAATTGTGGATGCAACCTGGTTGTTGTGTGCTAGATTATGTGAATCAAAATATTGAAGTTAAAAAGAGTATATTTCCAGACTTGTGCAGATATCTCTATAAGAAGTATGGGACAACCATGGGCGGACTCAAGGTACATGTTCAATTCCTTTTGTTTGATTAAATTTGGTACTGTATTTCAACCTTTAAGGTTAAAATGACTGCTTTTAGATTTGGAAAGATGAACTTTTTTCTTCTCTGAATCAGTTCATGCTGGGACATGAGTCTTGCATGTGGATTATATATTGGCATATTTGACAATGAAAAGTTGTGTTTTTCTTCTTCAATACCTGAGTCTCTGAAATTTTCCTTGTTTTAAAGTCATGTTGTGTGGAAGGACTTTACTAAGTCTATGAAATTTTCCTTGTTTTAGACCTGTGTGGAAGACCTTTACTAAGATCAATATCCTAACACACTTGGGAACAAGTAAAATACTTAGCTTGAGAACAAGTGAAAGACTCAAATTTACCTATTCATTATCTAACTTTAAGTATTTGCCTAGAAAATTTCCAATATCTTTAAAAATTGAAAGATGTTAAAGATGAAGTGGCAAATTTGGAAGCTGGAACTAGGCTGACATTTTGTTCACATCCATAGTGGAGGATAGTATGTAGGATATTCAACCCATTTTTTCCATCATATTTTTGGTTAGTTAAATCCAATTTTCACTCCTTAGATAGTAAACCCAGTTCTATCATACACTAAAAGTATTTGGTTCTGAATTTCAAATTCTTTGTGACAGTTGTAGTGTATGAAATTTTTGGCCATTCACCTTGACCAAAATTGATCAAAGTAATTATTCAAAACACAAAATCTTGTAGAAATTTATAATTTAGACCCATCTCCTAATATACATGTCAGCCTTTACTTGGAATAATCCTTTGTATAGTATAATATTTAGGGTCTTGTGACTCTCCTCCTTTTTCTTAGCCAGAGTTGTATTTTTGGCATTGAATGTTATTTATGGACTTATGCCTCTATTACGTTGTTCTTAGTCCCATTTTTCAATCGAATGGTTACTTATACATTTGAGCAGATTCTCTAAGGTTCGATATTTTGCAAATAATATCCCCATTTCTAACAATGTTTATAGAAAGTGTTTAGATCCATATAACTCATGTCCATCTATTATAGATGCATAGATATTTGAACAAGATGCTCTCACTAAATGCATTGACAAAGTGACTAATATAAAAATTATTTATTTATTTTATGTACCAGGGTATACTTTTATTGAGGGTATACTTTACTGCATTGGGTCTACTCATTCAAAACGACATGCTTGTAACATAGGCCATTATAGACATTTGAATAAGATTTATTGTGATTATCCCATTGAAATTTAGTCATTGGTCCTACTCCTAACAATTGTCTTTCATGTTCAAATTCCAGTGACTGTATTTCATAAAAACATGTGCAACTGCAAATCATATTTGTAGAGGTGAGGAAGATATCATGCTACTTGGTGGTACTAAAACAAAAAATATTCCCATTGGTTTGGGTGGGTTTGTTGCATGCTAAGCTCTATCTTGGAGAAATGATGATCCCCATTATGACTCAAGTCCTTGGGACAAAGGCTGAGATGGCTTTGTCATGGGTGAAGGTGTAGGAGTGTTGGTAAGTTTAGAATGACAAACCTTTTTTGTTAGTGTTCTGCATGTTCAATGTTCATTAAGTTCTTGGCCATTGAAAATTTCAAAGGCTTACCCATATTGCATAGTAGATAAGAAGACTCGTTTGTGTTACTTATTCTTCATATGAAGGATAAAAATACTAGGTAAAAGGGAAGTAAGTAATCAAATAGTAGAATATATAAAATGAAAGAACATGAAATTTTTAAATTTCTGATGACTATGATCTTATCTGCAATTGTTTAATCTAGATTCTAATTGGCCTGAACAGGATCATGGTAGGTCTACCTTCTGTGGAGAACAAGGAAAAAATTCTTATGACACCCCTTGCAAAAGAGAGCCTTGAAGAAGGTTTTGACTTCAAGGAGATTGCAACCATAAAAGAAGGATACATTGGCAGTGAATTGAAGGTAGGCTAGAACTACTAGAAGTACATCGACAAATTTATGTTGATGCTATACAAATTGATGAAGGGCAGAAAAAGACCCTGAATTGCATGTTCCTTGAATTTAAGTTGTGGTTCAATATAAATATTTCTTGCACCTTTTTTTAAAATATCCTTGAATTGGCAATGGTGGTAATCTGATATCAAAAAATATATGCAGTTGGTTCAGGAATTTATGCCTTAAAGTCCTTGTAGAGTTATTTTACTAGATTCATCGAGAGCATAACTTATGAATCTTTTTCGGGTACTCTTTACTCTTTACAATTGAAATTTGGGACTTTAAATTCAACTGTCATTCATAATGTTCTGATATTTAGGAATATGATGGAGTGGAAAATGGTAGTCTTGTTCACCTTAGGTAATCTTGTGTTTCAACCTATGAGCCCCTAATTAAGACTGGCCTCATTCTTCATGTTTTTTTCAGGTGGAGTATGATTTTCAGTATTACACAATGGACATGTTAGCTAATATCCAAGTTCTCATACTCTCAAATGAGAAATCTAATATGCTCCCTTACAGACCTACATCAGATGTGGGTGCCTTAAGTCCAACTCCATTGGAGAAACAACAATGGGAACAATACTTGAGTATGTCAAAATCATTTGACCATACCATTGAGGCTGCCATGCAACAAGTATTGTTAAATTAACTTGCATGTTATGGGGATATATCTTGCATTTTATGGCATTTATGGGAATGAGATGAAGAAATTGAAGTGTGTTTGTATCAATCCTAGCAGGCTCTCTTTGTATCAATTTGAACGAGACTCTCTCACTAAATGCATTGACAAAGTCACTAATATAAAAATGTCATGATCCTTTTATGTACTAGGGTATACTTCTATTGAGAGTATACTTTTATGTATTGGGTCTGCTTATTCTAAACGACATGCTTGTAACATAGGCCATTATAGACATTTGAATAAGATTTATTGTGATTAGTCCATTGAAATTTAGTCATTTTTCCTACTCCTAACAAGCCACTTTCATGTTGAAATTTTTGTGACTGTACTTCATAAAAACATGTGTAGCTGCAAATCATATTCGTAGAGGTGAGGTAGATATCATGCTAGTTGGTGGTACTAAAGCAACAATTATTCCCATTGGTTTGGGTGGTTTTTTTGCATGTTGATCCCTACCTCAGAGAAATGATGATCCCCATTCTACCTCAAGGCCTTAGGACAAAGACCGAGATGGATTTTTCATGGGTGAAGGTGTAGGAGTGTTGGTAAGTTTAGAATGACAAACGATTTTTTTTTAGTGTTCTGTGTGTTCAATGTTCATTAAGTTATAGCGACTTGTTCTATGTTAGGCCTTGTTATTGATGTCATATACCTCTAATTAACTTGAGGAAAATAGACTATATGTTAGGGCAGACAAAACAAATGTTTTCTATGTTTGTGTTGGAATCAATCATATTTTAACAAAGTGCTCTTTTGGATTTGTTAATTACGTGGGATAAGGATGAGAGCCTTAGTGGTGAACATGTGAGGGAAGGGTTGACATGCATAGTTTCATTCAAAGTTCCAAAAATGGAGTTTGAGGGGAAAAAAAGAGGTGAGTGAAGTTAGCTTGATGTATTTAACTTATGTAGAAACTTTGTTGATATATATTGTTTTGTCTTGTTTAGCACTTCTCTTCTCAAGTGATTAATTGAATTTTAGGTTGTGTAAACTACATTGTTTTAATCAGGGAGCTTTATATAAATCGACGTTTTTCTTTCATGGGAAACTATTCCTAGAAATATTCTAATATTTTATATCTTGGATGTTGATAGACAAGGTTAGGAAATCTAGAGGTGAGGAGGATTGTGGACCAGGTTGTTCAGGAATATCTTATAGAGTATTTGGAATGCAATCCTCAAGTTCTAAAATCCATTATCTCGAAGGCTTTGAATGCATACAAGGTACTGTAAAGTAGAAATTGTTTGTATTTAAAAGTATTCATAATTTTTTCTAAGTTTATTTGTTTTCTAATTAACGGTCAACTCTTATTTCCTATTGATTTTGGATAATGGAATATTTAAGCACACCCAATTATATCCATCTATATGTTTATAAATGCATGCATGATATATCTATCTATATCTATCTATCTATCTGTCTATCTATCTATCTATATATTCAAATATTTCAGACAACTATTTCGAATATCAAGTAATTTCAGTTGGATTTCTTTGTGAGAGATTTAACACTTTCATTATCAAATTTGCGTTATTATATTGTTCCATATATCCTCTAAAGATTATCTTGTTTTTTTTTTCTAGTGGTTTTTGCAGTGCCAATGCAATCGAGGGTTTTACAAAGGAGACCAAAAAACATCTACTATCAAAGTGTCAAGGAAAGATAATTGACTTTGTTCGTGCAATGGAGCATATTGTTGAGGTCTACGAGAAGCTAAAGATGGAGAGTCAGGAAGATAGCCAAAGTACTATTGATGAACTAGAAGTTAATATTTTCATGGACCAATGTTAGTCCATTAGTGTCGATATTTAGTTGAAAAGTCATATTTGTTGTAATACTTGACATTTCATATAATATAATTTATGTGTGTTTAAAATTTATATATATGTTTGTACTTTATATTATTTATAAGTGTTGTATTTAACTAATCAATGTGACAATATTGCATGATTACATGTGTATTAGATGAGCATGAATATTGTATTATTCTTTTTTTAATTTAGACATAATATCATAATTAAAATATATATTTATTAATAATGACCACCATTAAAACTACTAAAAAACAATGAAGACATAAAATGACTAAAAATAACTAAATTAGTGACCAAAAAACGAGAATAATGAACACACATAAAACGACTAAAAATGACTAAATTAGTGACCAAAAAATGAGAATAATGTACACATATAAAACGATTAAAAATGACTAAATTAGTGACCAAAAAATGAGAGATAAGTGACCAAACAATGAGAGATAAGTGACCAAACAAAATGACTAAAATTCACATATAAAATGACCAACAATTGAGAGATAAGTGACCAAAAAAACGACCAAAATTCGCATATAAATGACCAAATGGCAATTTTGGTGGCTAATTTCCAGTCTCTTATTACGTGACCAAAATTGGTCATATTTAGTTTGGTCATTTATAGCTTATCACGTGGTCATGAATTTGGTCATATATTTGGTTATTAATTACAAATATATGACCAAATTAATGACCACAAGACAAGCTATAAATGACCAAACTAAATATGACCAATTTTGGTCGCATAATAAGAGACTGGAAATTAGCCACTAGCGATCGCCAAATCAAAAGTGGTCATTTATATGCAGATTTTGGTCATTTTTTTGGTCATTTATCTCTCATTTTGTACTAGTGTTCATTGTTTGAATTCTGAGTGTTTTCTTTCTTCTTTAGTTCTTCCTAGAGCTTCTTTTTTTTCTTCTTTTCCCTTTTTATAACTTCAATGGCAATCATCAATTCTTCCATGAGATCAACTTATGCTTCTTCATATTCATTTTCAAAGTCTTATCCATCGGAGCCTTCTTCATTGGATTTTTCTACTTCCATAATTAGTACTTTTTTTTATCATTGTTGTTGACTTCATCTTCTTCTGACAAGGAACTGTCTTCCTTGCTACAGAGACTTTTCTTGAAAAAAAAATGTATCTTTTTCCTTTATGTATTTGTTTCCTTTTAGCTTCATATTCTTCATTTATTTTATTTTTTCTTGTGGGACATTTGTTAGCAAAATGACCAATACCATCATAATTAAAGAAAATTAATGGAAGCTTACCTTTGTACTTTTGATTCCAGGTTTTAACTTTATGAAAAAGTTGGATATTTCTTCATCATCTTTTGAATCATCGTTGCTCCTGAAATTTGACTTTGGCTCTTGCTTTCGAACTAACTTTGGTTGTTTCTTGTTCCTTTTCTTTGTCTTGTTATATGCTTTGAATGTTTCTTCCTTTGTAACCATATTGTCTTGTTTTTTCCTCATCTCATAAGTTGTGAGTATCCCATGTAGCTCGTCCACGGTCATTGTATCTAGATCCACTCTTTGTTTTAGGGATGAGATATTTGAGTCAAATCTCATTGGTAGATATATTAATTCATTTTTAACAATGACCAATTCCTTTATCTCATCTCCCAAGCCTTTAATTCCATTTACTACCTCATCAATACGTAGAAAGTAGGATGCTTTATTTTCATCTTCATTCATATTCAATTGTTCAAACTTTTCTCTGAAAATTTGAAGTTTAGATTCCTTAACTTTTTCATCTCCTTCATAGATAGTCTTTAGTTTGGGACAGTCTTTAGTTTGTCCCACATCTCTTTGGTGGATAGTATTTAGTAAATATTTATTCATCTACACCATTCTGAATAGCGTTATTGGCTCTTGAATTATTTTCTGCAAGTTTATTTCCATCCTTGTCTATTGGAGGAGTAGTCGGTGCTTTATATCCATCCACCACTGATTTCCAAACATTGAATCCATGTTCATGTATGTATGCCTGTGTTTTTTTGCTCCAGAGTGCATATTTATCACCATTAAAATGTGGTATCCCAACTTTAGCGTGATCCATGATCTCCTTCCAGTGGTTAAATTGTTTCTTGAAGGACCTTCTTGAATACCAATTGTTGGATTACTGAGAGCGGGGTGAATCAATAATAGATCAATTTTAATCCCTTTTAACCACAATATATAAGTGTTGTTTATCTTTATGATCAATTTACTAATATCATTCAACAAGTGGCGAATAAATAAACCATGAATAATGAGAAATCACACACATACACAGTACACCAGTAATTTTACGTTGAAACCTAATGTGGGAGAAAACCACAGAATGATTTTTCTTATATGTCTTTAAGAATTACATTCATTTGAAGCACCAAATTCCTTTTTTTTCTAGCTGCAACTGGAAGGAGGCTCCAACCCCCTATATGTTAAGGCTACAACCTGAGGGAAGCTCCAACTACCAAATTCTTTAGCTACAACCAGAAGGAGGCTAAAACCCCCTATGTTCTCTGAATACAATCAGAAGGTGGCTACAACCACCTATACTTGCCCCATCTTGCCACCCTGAAATATAAGTGTCAAATGTGAAAAATGTGTCACTCTTACTGCTGACCTCTGTCAGTGTCACTGATCCAAATCTATCACTGACCTGATTCTTCTTCAAAACTTTCATGCAGATCCACGACCTGTCTATACTGCAACACACAGGTATTCACGCTTCTCATAACTGCAACTCATGGATGTTCACAACCTTCTTCATTGAAACTCATGGATTACTATTAACTCTCTCAACTTCACCATTTTTTCCTTTGTCAACTATCACTATTGAAATTGATATTGGAACTCTTCACCATAGTCTCAGATCTGATATATATGTCACATAGCCTATGCCAAAAGTATATACCATGAACTGAAATCAAGAATTCCTCACCAACCAAGTGCCATACATAAACCATGAACCATTCATCAAATATAGGAAACCCTTACATCCATCATACAGTAAAACCTAATTGTAATGTATCTTCAAACTATACCAATATATTCACTAACACCCGTCAACCAAAATGCCTCAAATATGTTTCAAAATCACAAGTTGTACTATAAGAAACTATCTCATGGAGTGTGCCAACTGTAGCAAGCCAAAACACCATAAATATACTACTATAGATCTGCCTCATACAACAAGTACCAACCAACCTAAAAACCCTCACAGGTATATGATTTATCTTCCATGATCAAACCCTAGGCCATTACCAATAACCAACTACAACAACCATATAACATACCTTTTAATATCTGTAGAAGGTTATGTTGTACCTGATCATTATCACACCTTCCTGTAGTCACTTTCGGCCCTGTAGCTTGTCACTGATGATATATCATGTCTTAATTTTCATCTTTGGAAACAAATCCATGTATTTTATTCAGTAAACCCACAGGTATCTGTGCTTTATCCCACTATGGTCAGCGGATGTTCGCCCCCTTCTAGTTCTGTAACCTACAGATGTCTTTAGTAAATCTCTAGTTCAGTATCTGCAGTCTCGACCCTTCGTATCTGCAACTTTTTCGTTGATTCAAACTCACCGGTATATATTTTTCAATGATACATGCCCATAACAATTCACAAGTAATAGATATTCAATGTGCTCATTAGGTGCAAATAGGAGACCCTTTTCTCTCTTATTTATACTCTCCAAGTAGCTTCCTCAGCAGGTTACCTTGTAACTAACTTTACCCAACTTCCTTCTTTCAGGGATAACCCACTTCTAACCACGTGTCCACTTACAACCAATTTATCAACAAATAGTAAACTCACCACATCTAGTTGCAACTAATTTATTTTTAATATTTTATTTTTGCAAAAAATTAACTCATGATTAACTCCTAGTTACAACCACTTTGACTAGTAAACTTCTTCTAGGAGCTTCTAGAATAAATTGACTTATTTTACCTTCTAGGGACTTCTAGATAACTCATTAGGGTTCTTCAACTTCACAATACCATAATTATCTAACCATGAGGAGTTATGTGGCATTCCATATATCATCGGAAATGGCATGATATGTACTATCCATATAGAATAGTCTTACTTGTAAATATATTGATCTTCATACCTTTATAGCTCAAACAATCTTGATTCCCTTAACCATACTATTGGGGCTACCAGAATTTGCTACCAGACTTGCTTGAAGGGTTGACATCAATGATAACTAGCCCAATTAATCAACACATGTGAAGGAAACAAGATCCTTTGGCCCTAGATCTTGCTTCTAAGGTCCAAGCACCATGGACAAGTCCTCAAACCATCACATTTGACCTTTTTAGGTTATCAATGATCTCCAAGGGTGCTATGGGTGCCATGGCTAGGTTAGTTGTGAACCAAGAATGGGTCTTGAGGACTAACCAAGGTCAAGGGAGGAAAACAACCACCGTGTTCCCTAAATCATGCTTCTCGGGTTCAATCACCATGAAAAACACTTACAACCCATAAAATTTCCTCTCTTGGGGCTCTTTTAACTACGAGTAGTTTATAAGGGGACATCATGATGTTCTCAACAAGGCTACTAGTTGTTTGGGTCTTAAGAATTGTTAGGGAAGGATAACAAGGGCCTTAGGAATTTAATAAATCTTATTGGTATCATGTGTCCTGAAAGATGCATTCAAACACCACAGAGGTTCTTTCTATGGGTTGTTTATATTTTAAGTGGCATATGGCCACCATTACTTTTTTTTGGTACTATTGATGGTTTTATAGCCTAGACCATGGTGAAAATCAAAATAAGGTCCTTACATAAGAAAATGAAGCTCCTATGCCTCAAGCACTCTGAACAAGGCCTCCAACCACAACGCATGCCCTATCTATGGGGTGCTTCACCTCCTAGTGGTATTCAATGTGCCATTAGGTGGTTTTGTGAAAAGGGGATGGGTCTAGGGGCCTTCACTATGTTGAGGAGAGGAAAATAGGTACACTTACCTTAAAACAAAGTTTTAGTGCTAAAGAGTTCTTTTTGAAGGATGTTAAGGTGAGGGAGTTTTGCACGATTTTTATTTTATGTAAAAATAACGTGCATTCATTATTAATGTACATGTTATGGGTGGGGTTGTCTCATTTCTTGTATGCATTGGATGAGTTATATTTGAAGTGATGAACTTGGTGGTTCGAGTTGGATAAACATAAAAACACTCAATTTTCAAGCTCCCTATTATTATTTCCATTTTCAATGAGGTTTTTAAATAGGGTCCATATATTCCTTGAGACCTCACTTCTCATTGACTACCCTATTGTATAAAAAATCTATCAAAGTGTATATTATTCTAATTTACTTGGGAAATTTCCTGACTCCTCCTAGATACTCCATTTATATATAGGTCACTACAATCTATAGAAGTATAGAAGTTTCTAAGTCACTCAAAGCATATAACATATAAATTCCCTTAGTATGAAGCAGTTTCTATGCACCATAACACCATGCCATAAGGATTTAGTATGACCACTAATGAGTAACATCTAGAAATCCTATAGCCACAAAGCCTTGCCTTATACTTATAGCAAGCGAGAGTTGAGTTATATCTAGAATGCTCACGCCAGATTTTTTTTTTATTGGGTAATTGAATCTTCTAAATCGTGTGGAAATTTCAGAATTTAATATTGTTTGCATGCAAGAAATGAGGAAGGCAATGATTTTTGGGGTAGTTCGACTCTCTATTCTTTGTATGAAATAAAGACTACACAAATTTTGGGGGATTTCAACTAAATTCTTAGTCATGGATCGTATTAATCTAAGGACTCTTAAGAAATAAAGACTACACAAATTTTGGGGGATTTCAACTAAATTCAGACTCATGGATCCTATTAGATAAGTAAATCTATATTAATCATTTGAATGGTCATTTAATTTAAATTTTAATGGAAATGATGCATTGCTTTACCTAAAGTTTGAATAATTAAAATAGTTAGTAAGATCCATACCTTCCAGATCTACACCCAACCCATTTCCATTGGTAATACCACTGCTAGATTCTCTAACTTTAGTAGCATATCCACACTCTCATGTTGGTTTGGTTTTGATCATTAGTCTAGATTGTCCACTAGCTAACAAGCCTTAACTAGTATCTTAGAGCAAAGAAACCTTACATTGCATACAAGTTTTCATTAAACCTCTATACTTTCATGTTGTTGTTACGTACATATAGGTTTCAGTGAGTTTCTATTATTTCCTCTTGCTCTTGCATTGTTATTCTTATTCTTTGTTTCTTTCAGAAATATGTGCAACACAAATGTCATAGAGTAACAACAACATTGTGGTGAATCCATAGCCACATTGAAAAATGAGCTTTAATATCCATTGCCTTGCTGAAGGATGAGCTGATCTTCTTTAAAAATAAGGAAACATGTAAACTACCCAAGACCCAGTTAAGTTAACATCCGGCAAAAGTAAAAGTTGGCATTCTTACAAACAATATGGACAACTATGATAGGTTTTCTGACTATGGTTAAAAAAAAATCCACTTACTGAGCAAATATAAAATAATTTCCAATAAAATTCTAACTTTTAACCAAATTTCATTAAATTTAAAACAAATTTTTCATGATTAAAAAAACGAACGATGTAAGTGTCATCCCACTTTCAGTGGAAGCTGTCACGGAACCTTTGTTAGGACTCAACAGCCAGCGCAAAGCGAATAAGAATTCCATTATTCCATATCAAATATCCTATTTCCCAGGGGCAATTATTTCTTATTGCCTGTTATGATTCCCCAACAGTGGCTGTCCTGCCCTAAGCCGTGCCTATTACGATTCCCTGAAAAAAGCGAATAGAGCAGAAGACAAGACCTGCTTGCACAAAATATGAACAAAAGAAAATATTGGAGTTCATAGCGATGGGGTCCAGCCAACAATCTGAATTCTGCAGTGGAACAAATACTGCTCACAGCACTGTCTCGAGATCAAGTAATCTACTAAACACTTGTTTAAACAAAAGCTCAAGGGAGCAGAGGGAATCGTAATACTGACGCTTGTACTGACGCTTGTACGGGTGCAAAGGTAGCAAAGTAATTGGAGCGGTCACGAGTCAGGCTAGGCGTTCAGGACGTAAATAATATTATCATATCAGCCAAAATGGGGCGGTTTGTGGCCGACAATCCCCGACAGAGACTGCATTTTCGAGGTATGTCTAGCAGGGATGGATAAATGAATAGGAGAGAGAGGAGAAAATGAATACTGTTTATATGAGATTAGATTTATTATTACTATATTTTTAGTTTGGAATAACATATTATATTGGGATAAATGAGATGAATGTATAATATTTTATTGTAGAATGTAACTATCTTTTCTAGATGTTCTTAGAGGATAAGAAAAAATTAAGAAAATCAACATTGTTAAGATAAGAGAAGAGTTTACCATACTTGTGATACTCAAAAGTTGAAAAAAAACACACTTTTATTAAAATGTCTTGAATATGCCCACATTGAATTTCAATTTTAAAATATTTGTCGACTATTCCAACCTTTTTTTTATAATCTAGTTAATTATATTGCCTTAAAAAAAAAACTAATGACCATACATGTATCATATAACCTGGTGCATGGTCTGCCAAAAAAATGAAACCAAAACCCTGCCAAAAAATAAACCAAAACCAACATTGAGTCCCATGTGTCTCCAAATGCCTGCCCATTGGGCCAAAATTAACATGTCCAAGTATGCTAAAAAGTTTACATAGTATGCCTAGAGACAAGGAAATGTTGCAAAATATGATAACTACAGGAAAAATACAGATAAAAACCATATCTGAAAAGCAAATTCAAACTCCAGACTTCCCATTGTTGTCGTCTCCACAAGGAGGAGTTGGCCATGAAAGAGAAAAATCATAAGGTTGACGACACTCTATACAATGTTGACGAACATGATGGCTAGAGAGTGATTCATAAGTGTCACTAATCTTTGATTTATCATCTCCTACCAGAACTGTTGGTCTGCAATATCGAAAATGTCGAAAATTAACATTAGTTGCTCATCAGAGAGCCTGCGGGGAGGGTCGCGTTCTTCCTACCCGTGGACACCTTCCTTTTGGGCTTGTGAACCATTGCATGTCTGAGTCATCTGATCAGTAGGATTGGATCCTTTGGTTGAACTATTCTTTCTAGATGCGGAATTGGGGCATTCACATTTTCCTGGTTATGAGATGGTTGTATCTCTTCCTCCACAATTGTGAAACCCCAAATTTATTTTTCATGATGATTGACCATGGAGTCACTAGTCTCTGTCGAAGGGGAGGAGAAGGGGCAAGAAGGACCAAAGACACTAGTGGAGGGAGAGGGAGAACGATGGTGATTGGTGAAGTTGCGGAAAGAACTTGGGTCTCTTCGAGCTCTGCCGCTTTCTCGAGGCATGGTGCGAGGAGGAAACTAGAGAAGCCAGAGATAGAATCAGAGGAGATCAAGGAGAGAAATGAAGAAAAAGGTTGTTGAGGAAAGCAGGCTTTTGTGGCTAGGAGTGAATGGGAAAAGCATTTGATATTTCACAGAGGAGGATTTCACATGATTCAAAGCCATAAGGAACTCCATTAAGAACACATAATCATATTTCAAATATGCAGTACCAAAAATTTCATAGAGCACCCTCATTGATATGAAAACCTTTAAGAGTGACATGAGTGGATATCTCCAGAGGAGAGAACCAACATAAATTCGTTGCCTTGGAGAAGGAGCTAAGGGTCTAGAGGTTGTGTTGGAGGACAAGTGTGCTAATGTCATGTTGTACCATGTGGCACCCCATTTGAGGAGTTTCAATCTAATTGAGCTAATTCTATACAATCCTTGAGCAAGGGAGGAGTAGGTTGAAGGTTGTCTACAAAGAATATGTCTTCCTACATGTTCGAAACTCCTACATTTTCTAGTTTATTCACAACTTTGTTTGCCTCTCTACGAACATGGGAGGGGATGAGAACCAAATTAGGCTACAACGAAGATTTGATGGTATCGAGAGTATTGAGGAGACCACAAATGAAATATATCTGATCCAGATGGATTTCGGTGGCCTCCCACCTGTTCCAACTGGCTCATTTTGGCAGTTTTCCAGTTTGGCAGTTTTTCCCTAGTTTTCGGGTCCCTGACTTGTGGGGTAGTTTTGAGGCCCTAAACAACGTTTTTAAGGGATTGCCACAATCAAATTAACCTTTGATGGATAGAAAAAAAATGTGTGGTCCTCAGATAGACCTTTCCAACGGGCTATCGTGCGCCTAAAAAAGAGATTGTATGCAAAAGTTACGACCTCGGGAAGTTGATGTACTAACTTACCCAAACGGGGCCCACATGACTTTTGGTGCTTCATCTCCTAGGGTTAGGTTTTTTAGATGTCTAGGGTTTTTGACATTCCTTATTATTGTAAAAAAGGCCTTCAGAGCCTCATTGTAATGATCTTCTTGTGAATGAACGTTGTCGTCACATCTCTTCTCAGAGATAAGACGCCACCATTCTAGCAAGCTTGTTTATGCTGCATTTTACAGTTTCGTCTTATCTCCTTATTGAATAGAAACCAATTTTATTGTATATCTGTTATTATGTGTTAAGCATATTTTGATAATAATTTGTATTCATTTCATTCTGCAAATATATTTTGGTTCAGTGGTATCATAGCGATCTTCTCCTTGTCGTTATTAATGCATGTCCCCAACGAGGTCAGGGTACAAATAATTGGATTTCGAGCTTGTTTCTCTTGAGGACAACAACTCTCGCACACCCAAACGACCTCTCATGGAAAAATAAAAGAAAGAAGATGGGACAAGATATCCCTTCAAAATGTTGCTCGAGGAAGCCCTCATGCAATAGAGGAACAATATGATGGATAGTTTTGCACAAATCCTTAGACGACTACCAACAGGCGACACATCTTCCTCAAACGGAGGCGCCATCGCCTTCAAAGTAAAAATCAACTTCGATATTCCTATATTTGAAGGTCATATAGACGCAGATACGATAGACAAATGGTTGAATCTGCTAGAAGGGTATTTATCTGTCCATAACTTCTCGAATAGAGAAAAGATTACTTTTGTGCTCCTCAAAGTCGTCCCCCATGTCAAAGATTGGCGGGAAAATTTCTATGAGCAAAAGGAAACAAAGGAACCCTCATTCTTTATAGTTGTAGTCACGTGGGAGTCCTTTAGGGATGCTATTAAGGAACAATACTACCATGTTGGAAGTTATGATGACCTGTACACAAAATGGACCATGTTGTAGTAGGAAAGAGACCAAGTTGTGCGTAAGTTCACAAATATATTCCATACCTTGCACACCAGGCTGAGTATCAAATATTCTGAGTGACTTCTGGTATTCAAGTATCGTGACGGTCTACATAGATACATCTAGGCTGAAATGGATTTTCTGGACATCTCATCCTTGGGCGTGACCTACCAATATGTTGTCAAAATTGAATAGAAGCTCAAACAAAAGACACAACAATTTGGGCCTGGGAACCCCTCATAGAAAAATCCAGGAAAGGGTGGCCCCAACCCACAGAACAAAGGACGGAGAAAAGACTGACAGACTCAGGAAAACCAATCCAGGTCGCAAGAAAAGAAGGACACCGAAAAGACAAAGAAAGAAACTGGGAAGTGGTGCGACTGCCATAAGAACCCCTGGCATAACACTGTTGATTATCGCTCGAAGCAGTCGCTGGTGGCTAAGGTTAAAGCTTCTGAATCATATGTGGGTTCCAACTCTGAGTCAGAACTAGAAAGGGGGAGACAGATCATAGATGTGGAACCCAGTGCTACCGTTGCTACCACCAAGCTCTAGCTCGGTGAACCAGACCAAACAGAGGAAGGCGAGCACATTTTTCATTCAAAGATGTGGGTGAAGGGTACCCAGCTGCACTTCATCGTTGATAGCGGTAGCCAAAAGAACCTCATCTCAGCAAAGGTTTTCAAGCGACTCGCCCTTATGAAAATGTTGCACCCACAACCCTACACCATCGGATGGCTCCGCTAAGGAAGCAACATCCGCGTCAGCCAACAATGTTGCCTGTCATACAGAATCAAGCCCTTCAAAGACGAGGTATTGTGTGATGTTTCCCCTCTCGAAGTTTGTAATGTTCTTTTGGGCCAACCATATTTATGGAAACGTCATGTTGTATATGAGTCTAGGCCTCACAGTGTTAATATTACGTTGAACAAGAAATTGTACAAGATACCCGAAGTAGTCCCACGCAATGCTATTTCCTTGATCTCTACTAAGAAATGCAGAAAGGTCATCTCTAAGATAGGGAAGTTTGTCTTCTTCATGATTCACTCTCAGAATGAGAAAAAGATCGTAGCTACATCCAAAGTCTTCATGGTCGACCTCTCCACACAGTAGAAGCAAGTGGATAGGTCGTGGAAGAATACTCATATATCTTCTCCTCACTACCAAGGTACCTCTGCACTGTCAGGTCAAGCACCCCATCGATCTGACCCCCGGTGGACCATTTCCCAATGGGCCAGTATATCGTCACTCTTTGTTAGAGAATAAGGAGATCAAGCTACAGATCCAACAACTTCTCCACAACAGGGCACATATGTCCCAACTCATCATCTTGTCAAAGGAAGGTGTTTTTGAATAGTTGGTCATGCCCTTTGGTTTGACAAATGACCCAACCACTTTCATGAGGATGATGGACGATATCCTCCGACCATTCACCAACACTTTTGTAGTGGTGTATCTGGATGACATCGTCATTTACAAAAAGACTTGGGAAGAACACTTGCAACATATTCAGTAGGTTATGCACACCCTGCGGCAACACCAACTCTACACCAACTTCGAAAAATGCTCCTTCGGCATGGGAAAGGTTCATTACCTGGGCTACATCATTCATCATCATGGAGTACATGTCGATCCAGCCAAAATCAATTCATCTGTGACTGACCAGCCCCAACCACACTCACTAATCTTCGAAGCTTCTTGGGCCTTGCCAATTTCTACCATAGGTTTGTGTTGGGATTCTCCCATATTGCATGGGCCCTCAACCAAGTAACCAGGGGTGGTGGTAAGGAAAACATTTTGTGGAGATGACCCCAACAACACGCGTTCGATGATATGAAGCAATGATTGTGCTCAACCCTAGTACTTTCACTACCGGACCTATAACATCCCTTTGAGATTGAGACAGATGCTTCAGACTATGTTGTGGGTGTCGTTCTCACTTAGCATGGCCACCCCATGGCCTATCATAGTGAGACACTATCATATGTTTTCCATAAGTACCCTACTTACGACAAAGAAATGTACTCCATTGTTAAATCCTGTCGCCAGTGGAGATATTACATTCTTGGGAAGGAGACAATCATCCACACTGATCATAAGCACCTGCAGCTCATGCAGACACAAGGAAACTTGTAGAATGAACGCTATCAGAAGTGGTCCACGTACTTACAACAATTCCACCTCAACATGAAGTATAAAACAGGAAGCACCAACTACGTTGCTGATTTCCTCAGCAAACCGTCAGTCACGACACTCACCACAATGATAGAATCTTGTGGCCATGAGACCTTTGGATGGCTCCAACTCTATGAGACAGACCCAGACTTCGCCACCACCTACCAAATTTTGGGTGAAAACGTTGTCGTCGCTAATTTCCATCTTCAAGAAGGGTTGTTGTGTCGTCTAGTCCATATCTGTGTTCCATCAAGCAAGCGAAGTTGATCTGGGAATCCTACTAAATTCAGGTGGAAAGACACTTCGACGTCGAAAAGACAGTGGAAATGCTGCAAAAAAATTTCTACTGGTAGAAACTTCGATAGAATGTTAGAAAGTATATCAGTTCCTGCATAGCCTGTGTGATTTTCAAACTGGCCACTAAGAAATGGATCCTGTACACCCCTCTGCCTACTCCTGATAGGGCATGCGAATCCATCTCAATGGATTACATGTCGGGCCTCCCATCCACCAAGCAGGGAAATGACTGTGTTTTTGTGGTTGTGGATCACTTTTCTAAGATGGTGATTATGGTTGCCTACAAGAAGAGCATCACAACAGATGCCACTGCCAAGCTCTTCTTTGAACAAGTCTGGGTACATTTTGGAATCCCACAAACCATTTTCTCGTATCGGGATAGTCAATTTCTCAGCACATTCTGGTCAATCCTCTGGTCATTGTTGGACACCAAGCTCACCAAATCCATGGCCTTCCACCCCCAGACAAATGGCCAAACCAAGGTTGTAAATCGAATGATCGTGCATATCATATGCATGTATAAGTCCAAGCACCCTCGCACATGGGATGAGAGTCTCCCCTATGTTAAACATAGCTACAATCGAGCCATGCATAGCTCAACCAGTCACAACCCCTTTCAGGTGGGGTTGGGATTCCAACCATTGGGTCCCATAGATGTTTCACTACCCCTTGCAATCACCTCGGTCGAATCATCTCTTGTGCGAAATGAAGTTGACAAAGCCAGCTAGTTCATTGAGCAGATCCAACACATCCACCAATAGGTTCAGGATATCCTATAGAAATCCAATGACAAGTACAAGCAGCACCATGATCAACATCAGGTGCCACATAAGTTTCAGGCGGGAAACAAAGTTTGGTTGCACTTGCAGAAAGAGTGCCTTACAGGACCCCATCGAAAGCTTCACCCACTCCGATATGGGCCGTACACCATCACCAAGGCTATGGGTGATAATTATTTTGAGCTCAACATTCCTCCTTTCCTTGTCTTGCACCTAGTGTTCAATGTGAATATCCTTTGACCGTATTTCCCACCATTATTGGACACCTCAGAGATAACAGAACAAATGACACCAATAGATCTCAACCCTGACTACATATAAAAGGAATCTAGTGATAATATTGTGGACAAACAGATCAAGGGAATTCACCAGCAAAGGATCCAACTTTATTGAGTTGTCAAAGCAGGGCAGCTCCTGCACCAAGGCAAGTGGCTCACCTGGGGCCAAATTCAATAGACATTTCCTCATCTGATGGGGGAAATCAACACAATGGATACCATTGCTTCATAAGGGGGGAGGATTGATCCAAATGGATGTCAATGGCCTCCCACCTGTTCCAACTGGCTCATTTTGGCAGTTTTCCAGTTTGGCAGTTTTTCCCTATTTTTCGGGTCCCTGACTTGGAGGGTCGTTTTGAGGCCCTAAACAACCTTTTTTAGGGATCACCACAGTCGAAATGACCTCGGATATACCTTTCCAACGAGCTATTGTGCACCTAAAACGAAGATCATATGCAAAAGTTACGACCTCTGGAAGTTGATGTACTAACTTACCCAAACGGGGCCCACATGACTTTTGGTGCTTCATATCCTAGGGTTTTCTTTTTTGGATGTCTAGGGTTTTTGACATTCCTTATTATTGTAAAAAATTCCTTCAAATCCTCATTGTAATGATATTCTTGTGAATGAGTGCAACCATCACATATCTTCTCAGAGATAAGCTACCATAATTCTAGCAAGCTTGTTTCCGCTGCATTTTACAGTTTTAGCTTATCTCCTTATTGAATAGAAACCATTTTTATTGTATATTTGTTATTCTGTGTTAAGCATGTTTTGATAAAAATCTGTATTTATTTCGTTCTACAAATATATTCTGGATCAGTGGTATCAGAGCGGTCTGCTCCTTGTCATTCTTAATGCATGTCCCCAACGAGGTTAGGGTACAAAGAATTGGGTCTCGAGCTTGTTTCTCTTCAGGAAAAAATCTATTGCATGCCTAAACGAACTCTCATGGCAGAAGAAAAGAAAGACGATGGGACATGAAATCCCTTCAAAATGTTTCTCGAGGAATCCCTCACGCAACAGAGGAGCAATATGATGGATAGTTTTATACAAATCCTTAGACGACTACCAACAGACGATACATCTTCCTCAAACGGAGGCGCCACCCCCTTCAAGGTAAAAATCAACTTCGATATTCCTATATTTGAAGGTCATATAGACGCAAATACGGTGGAAAAATGGTTGAATCTGCTAGAAGGGTATTTCTCTGTTCATAACTTCTCGAATAAAGAAAAGATTACTTTTGCGCTCCTCAAAGTCGTCCCCCATGTCAAAGATTGGTGGGAAAATTTCTATGAGAAAAAGGAAACAGAGGAACCCTCATTATTTACAGTCACAGTTGCCTAGGAGTCCTTTAGGGATGCTATTAAGGAACAATACTATCCCGTTGGAATTTATGATGACCTGTACACAAAATGGACCACGTTGTGGCAGGAAAGAGACCAAGCGGTGCTCGAGTTCACAAATATCTTCCATACCTTGCGCACCAAGCTGGGTATCAAATATTCTGAGTGACATCTGGTATTCAAGTATCACGACAGTCTGGATAGATACATCTAGGTCGAAATGGATTTTCTAGACATCTTATCCTTGGGCGCGGCCTACCAATATGCTGTCAAAATCGAGCAGACGCTTAAACAAAAGACGTAACAATTTGGGCCTGGGAACCCCTCACAGCAAAATCCAGGAAAGAGCGGCCCCAACTCACAGAACAAAGGACAAAACAAATATGGGAAGTCTCAAGAAAACCAATCCAGGCCGCAAGCAAAGAAGGACACTGGAAAGACAAAGAAAGATATCAAGAAGTGGTGCGACTTCCATAAGAGCCCCTGGCATAACATTGTCGATTATCACTCGAAGAAGTCACTGGTGGTTGAGGTGAAAGCCTCTGAATCATATGCGGGTTTTGACTCTGAGTCATAACCAGAAAGGGGGAGACAAATTATAGACGTGGAACCTAGTGCTATTGTTGCTACCACCAAGCTCTAGCCTGGTGAACCAGACGAGCCAGAGGAAGGAGAGGGATTTTTTCATTCACAAATGTGGGTGAACAGTACCCCGTTGCATTTCATCGTTGATAGCGATTACCAGAAGAACCTCATCTCAAAAGAGGTTTTCAAGTGACTCTCCCTTCTAACAACACCACACCCACAACCCTACACCATCGGATGGCTTCGCCAAGGAAGCGACATCTGCATCAGCCAACAATGTCGCCTGTCATACGAAATCAATCCCTTCAAAGACGAGGTATTGTGTGATGTTTCCCCTCTCGAAGTTTGTAATGTTCTTTTGGGCCAACCATATTTATGGAAACATCATGTTGTATATGAGTCTAGGCCTCGCAGTGTTATTATTACTTTGAACAAGAAATTGTACAGGATACCTGAGGCAGTCCCACCTAGTTCTATTTCCTTGATCTCTGACAATAAATGTAGAAAGGTCATCTCTCAGACAGGGAAGTTTGTCTTCTTCGTGATTCACTCTCAGAATGAGAGAAAGATCATAGCCACATCCAGGTTCTTTGCGGTCGACCTCTCCACACAACAAAATCAAGTGGATAAGGTCTTAGAAGAATACTCAGATATCTTCTCCTCACCTACCGAGGTACCTCTGCACTGTCAGGTCAAGAACCCCATCGATCTGAACCATGACGCACCATTTCCCAATGGGCCAGTATACTGTCACTCTCTGTTGGAGAATGAGGAGATCAAACGATAGATCCAACAACTACTTCACAAGGGGAAAATATGTTCCATCTCATCACCTTGAGGGAGCCCAATCGTGCTGGTACAGAAGAAATATGGAACCTAGAGACTTTGCATTGATTATCGAGCCCTGAATAAAATCATAGTCAGAAATCGATACCCGATTCCCCGAATCGACGACCTCCTTGATCATTGCACAGGATCCAAATACTTCAGTAAGATTGATCTGAAGTCTAGCTACCACCAGGTCTCGATAGAAAGAAAGATGTATGGAAGACGGCCTTTAAGTCAAAGAAAGGTCTTTTTGAATGGTTGTTCATGCCCTTTGGTTTGACAAATGCTCTAGCCACTTTCATGAGGATGATGGATGATATCCTACGACCATTCACCAATACTTTTGTAGTGGTGTATCTGGATGACATCCTCATTTACAAAAATACTTGGGAAGAACACTTGCAGCATAATCAGCAGGTGTTGCACACCCTGCGGTAGCACCAACTCTACACCGACTTGGAAAAATGCTCCTTCAACTTGGACAAGGTTCATTACCTAGGCTACATAGTTGATCAAAATGGCGTACATGTCAATCCAGCCAAAATCCAAGTTGTCTGTGACTGGCTAGCCCTAACCACACTCACTGAGCTTCGAAGGTTCTTGGGCCTTGCCCATTTCTACTGCAAGTTCGTGTTGGGATTCTCCCATATTGCATGGTCCCTCAGCCAAGTAACCAAGGGTGGTGGTAAGGAAAAATTTGTGTGGAGACGATCCAAACAACAAGCGTTTGATGATATGAAGCAGTGCTTGTGATCAACCCTATTACTTTCACCACTGGACCTGCAACATCCCTTTGAGATCGAGACAGATGCTTGAGACTATGTTATGGGTGTCTTTCTCACTCAACATGGCCACCCTGTGGCCTATCATAGTGATACACTATTAGATGTTGTCCGTAAGTACCCTACTTATGACAAAGAAATGTACTCTATTATGCAAGCATGTCATGTCACCAGTGGAGACATTACATTCTTGGTAAGGAGACAATCATCCACAATGATCATAAGCCAATGTAGTTCATGTAGACACAAGGAAACATGCAGAATGAATGCCATCAAAAGTGGTCCACGTACTTGCATCAATTCCACCTCAACATCAAGTATAAAATGGGAAACACCAACTACGTCGCTGATCACCTCAATAGACCGTCGGTTATGCCACTCACCATAGTGCTAGACTCTTGCAGCCATGAAACCTCTAGATGGCCCCAAATATATGAGATAGACCCGAACTTCTCCACCACCTACCAAATGTTGGGTGCATACGCAGTTGTCGCTAATTTCCATCTTCAAGAAGGGTTGATGTCTTGTCTGGGCCATATATGCATTCCACCAAGCAAGAGAGTGAAGTTGATCTGGGAAGCCCACTACATTCAGGTGGAAGGACACTTCGACGTTGAAAAAACAGTCGCAATGTTGTAGAAACATTTATACTGGTGGAAACTTCGACAGGATGTTAGCAAGTATATCAGGTCCTGCATTGCCTACGTGATTTCCAAACTAGCCATTAAGAAACATGGCATGTACACCCCTCTGCCTACTCCTGACAGGCCATGGTAATCCATCTCAATGGACTACATGTCGGGCCTCCCATCCACTAAGATGGGCAATGACTGTGTTTTTGTGGTTGTGGATCGCTTTTCTAAGATGACGATTATGGATGCCTGGAAGAAGAGCATCACAACAGAGGCCACTGCCAAGCTCTTCTTTGAACGATTTTGGGTACATTTTTTAATCCCACAAACAATTTTCTCATATCAGGATAGTCAATTTCTCAGCACATTCTGGTCAAGCCTCTGGTCACTATTGGACACCAAGCTCACCAAATCCATGGCCTTCCACCCCCAGACAGATGGAAAAACCAAGGTTGTAAATCGAATGATCGTGCATATCCTATGCATGTATAATTCCAAGAACCCTCACACATGGGATGAGATTCTCCCCTATTTTCAACATAGCTACAACCAAGCCCTACATAGCTCAATCGGCCACAACCCCTTTCAGGTGGGGTTGGGATTCCAACCATTGGGTCCCATAGATGTTTCATTACCCCTTGTAGTCACCTCGGTCGAATCATCTCCTGCTACAACTGAAGTTGACAAAGCCACCGGGTTCATTTAGTGGATCCAGAACATCCACCAACAGGTTTAGGATATCCTACATAAGTTCAATGACAAGTACAAGCAGTGCCATGATCAACATCAAGTGCCACATAAGTTTCAGGTGTGTAACAAAGTTTGGTTGCACTTGTAGAAAGAGTGCCTTACAGGACTCCATTGGAAGATTCACCCACTTCGATATGGGTTGTACACCATCACCAAGGTTGTGGGTGATAATTATTTTGAGCTCAACATTCCTCCTTTCCTTGGCTTGCACCCAGTGTTCAATGTGGATATCCTTCGACCGTATTTCCCACCATTATTGGACACCTCAGAGATAACCAAACAACTGACACCAACAGAGATCAACCCCGATTGCATACAAAAGTAATCTAGTGATCAGATTGTGGAAAAATAGATCAATTCCATTCGCCAACAAAGGATCCATCTTTATCGAGTTGTCAAAGCAGGGCAACTCCTGCACCAAGACAAGTGGCTCACTCGGGGCCAAATTCAACAGAAATTTCCTCATCTGATGGGGGAACTCAATGCAATGGAGACCATTGCTTCCTAAGGGGAGAGGATTGATCCAGATGGATGTTGATGGCCCCCGACATGTTCCAACTAGCTATTTTTGGCAGTTTTCTAGTTTGGCATTTTTTTCCCTAGTTTTCGCGTCCTTGACTTGCGGGGCTATTTTGAGGCCCTTAACAACGTTTTTTAGGGATCACCACAGTCGAAATGACCTTTGATGGATGTCAAAAATATGTGTATTCCTCGGATAGACGTTTCCAATAGGATATCGTGTGTCTAAAACGAAGATCATATGCAAAAGTTACGACCCCGAGAAGTTGATGTACTAACTTACCCAAACGGTGCCCACACGACTTTTGGCGCTTCATCTCCTAGGTTTAGGTTTTGTGGATGTCTAGGGTTTTTGACATTCCTTCTTATTATAAAAAATTCATTCAAAGCGTCATTGTAATGATATTCTTGTGAATGAGCGCAACCATCACATCTCTTTTCAGAGATAAGACGCTACCATTCTAGCAAACTTGTTTCCGCTGCATTTTACAGTTTCATCTTATCTCCTTATTGAATAGAAACTAGTTTTATTGTATATCTGTTATTCTCTGTTAAGCATCTTTTGATAATAATCTGTATTCATTTCATTCTGCAAATATATTTCCTATCAATATCATCTTGGGTTTTGATCCATGTAATATATTAGTGAACATGGAGATGATGATTTTGGAATCCCCTTCAACAATGAGTTGTCTGAGCCCCATCTAAGAGGACAATTGAACCCCTCAAAGAAGACCCCATAATTATGTGGAATTATTAGTGTCGAATCCCATACTTCATGCCATTATATGATTGAGTTTTCCATTGTTATCTTGGATAACCACACCAAATCATGTTGCTCCTAGATTCCCTTCAGAGGCCCTGTCAAAATTCATTTTGTGGAATCCCATCTATGGCCATTGCCAAAAGGTTGAGTTGTGCATGGGAATAGGGTGAGAGATAGGATTGATCTTAACTTGATTCATATTTAAGTGTCATTTGGGAAGGATGACACATCCATTGGGATCACAAGAAATATCATTTCCCGACCATTGTTGGGGTATGATGGTTTCCTGAGTGATTTCATATATTTTGGACCAAACATAAGATTCTTGAGATTTCTTGGAGTGAAAAATCCTTCTATTCCTTTCCTTCCAATTTTTACACACTACAAAACCAGGGATAAATTGCCAAATTCTATTGAGTATTGGATTTTTCTATGTTGAGGGCCTCCAGTTCTCAATAGAGAAAATTATACTATCACTTTGCCTGTCAGTTTCTCTCATTGTTTGAGAAACAAGATCCCATATGCTTGAACTATAAGATCATTGAATATGGAGGTGTTCCATGGAATCTTATTGCTAAGAACACAGAGGGCAAGAAGAGTGTCCAATGAATCCTCATTTTTTAAGCTTATCCCAAGTTAAAATGTGATTCTAGACGAGAAGCCAGAGGAAAATGGAAACCTTTCGCCAAAGTCTTGATTCCCATATGATGCGTCAAATATTTTCCTTGGGCTGGAGTTGAAACTGTGCATTGAAACCATAGGATTCTTTGATGGTTAAAGTACCAAGAGAAGAGTGTCCCCAATGAAGGATGTTCGGTCTGGTTTTAATATGAATTTTCCTTAAGGTGTCTTCATCCTACTAAGACGTTATGTTGCAATTTAGTGGTAGATTAAGGTCTCTATGAATTACTTTACATTCTTTCCAATGAGAGGGAGGATTCGAGGTTTTCCATAAGTCCTCAACTCTCATGTTGTCATTTTTTTTCATTTGGGTATGAATATTTTGTATGTTTTCTTGACATAGTAGAGGAGGCATTTGTATCCATGAATCCAACTAGAATAAGGCTTCTTGACCATCCCTTAGTTCCTAAAAAGCATGTTCATGGATGAGAGTGTGATATTTCCAAGCATCGTTTCAGATAAGATAACCACATAGCTTCTTGTTCAACCTAATGAGTTTGAACTCCTCAATGTGAGGGGCATGTTTCGACATCCAAAGTCGAGCCCATAAGTATTTTTTATGCTTTAGCTAGTTCCACCAAATTTTGGCACCCATTATTTTGTTTAGCAAACAAGGGTCTTGAAGCCCAAGCCCTCCTTTGAAATTTGGTTTGTAGAGATTATCCTAGCTAACCAAGTCCCTAGTGCAAAAGGATTCATCATTATAGACTTCAAACTACCAAAAGACATAGATCATATCCTTAAATATGGGACATGGTTCTAGGGAAATGGAATGATGTGCATGATGCCTTGGTCCTTGACCTATGAACCTGTCATGGATAATCTCTCCTTGACCCCTATCTACGTGAGAATCCTACACCTACCTCTCTATTTTTAGGGATTTGATTCACTACAAGCCATTGGAAAGTTTCACTTTAGAGGCATAGGTGTAAGGTCTTTGTCTTAGATGGGTGCACATACCCTCGCCCAAGCTCTCAAGGAGATGAAACTTGGGGTTGCTTCGACACCCAAGTATTGCATGATTTGGACAAGTGGGTTCCTTGGGAATGAAAACACCCCAAAGGGATTTCCCAAGTATGAAATGACCAAGGTTGAGGTGCGTCGGTCCCAAGGGGAACGACAGTTGACAAGTGCATGGGATCGTTTGGGAGACTGGATCCGCGAAGGGGAGTGACGATTCATTTCAACACATGGGTTCACAAAGGGGCGTGACATCACTTAAGGATGCAATAGTTTGCGATGGTGACCTTTGGAGTCCCTATAAGAGAATAAGGGAGAAAAACCAAAGAAAGAAGATTTGGAAGACACGAGAGTAAGAGATCAGCTCTGCAATTCTAAGGAAAACTTAGACGAAGAGGGGTAAGCTCTCTTAAGGAACCAAGTCACTCCACATGGGAGGACTTGTGCTTCCTTTAGGTGAATCAGTGGATAGAGCCGGGGTGACCTTATTTTTGGTTGATTTTTGGGGAAGTCTTACTGTAGGACTGAGTAGGCATGCTAAGAGACATAACCACAAACCTGTGTGGAGGATTGTGGTATAGAATAGACGATAAGTCTAAAATTGAGGGAATGTGATCCAGGTGGGTATCGTTGGCCACCCACCTATTCCACTGGCTCAAAGACCAATTTCCATTTTGGCAGTTTTTTTTAATTTCTCAGGTCCTAAACTTTCACGGTCATTTTGAGGCCCTAAACAACATTTTTTGGGCCCACCATAGTCACACTGTAGGATTTAGCTAGAGAGTGATGGAATTATTTGTAATCCTCGGAAATGTATTTCCAATGAGCTATCATGCACCTAAAATAGAGATCGTATGCAAAAGTTACGACCTTGAGAAGTTGATGTACCAACTTACTCCATCGGGGACCACATGAATTTTGGTGCTTCATCTCCTAGGGTTAGGTTTTTTTATGTTTAGGGTTTTCTCATTTATGAATTATGTTAAAAAGGCCTTTGGATCCTCATTGTAACCAACTTCCTGTGAATGAGTATAACCAACACATATCTTCTCAGAGATAAGATACCACCATTCTAGCTAGCTTGTGTGCTTTTACATTTTACAGTATTTTGTATTTCAGACAGTCATTAACAGAATCAAAGATTTACTATATTATTGTGTTCCTTGCCATATCTTTGTGTAATTATTTGTTATATATTTTCCTTCATATTGTTCCTAAAATAATCTAGATCAGTGGTATCAGAGTGGTCTTCTCCTTGTCATCCACAGTGCATGTCCCCGACGAGGTCAGGGTATAGAGAGATGGGTCTTGAGCTTATATCTATTCAGGAAAACCGCTCTCGCACACCCAAGTGAGATTCCATGGTAGAAGAAAATATGGACGATTGGATGGGATATCATTTCAAACTATTTCTCGAAGAATCCCTCACACAACAGAGGAACGATATGACAGATAATTTCGCCCAGATCCTTCGATGTTTGTTGACAACAACTGAGGCACCTTCAACCATCAATTACTTCGGAGGTGCGACACCCTTCAAGGCACAAGTTAATATTGATATTCCTTTATTTGAATTCTATATAGATGTTGACGCTTTGGAAAAATGGTTCAACTGCTAAAGGTTTATTTCCCTTTCCACATTTTTTCCAACAGTGAAAAGATCACCTTCACGCTCCTTAAGGACCTTACCCATATCATAGATTGGTGGGAGACTTACTATGAGAAACATGTCGAGAGTGAGTCTATAAATTTTGGGTTAAGACCTACTTGGGTGGATTTTGTTGATGCCCTCAGGGAACAACATTACCATGTTGGAAGTTATGATGACCAATACACAAGATGAGCCACATTATGCCAAGAGAGGGGCCAAATGGTACCGGAGTTCACAAATACTTTCCATACCTTGTGCACCAAGATGGGTATCAAATAATTTTAGCAGAATATGTCCTAAAATGCATCCATATAAAGATGGGGCTCTACATAGATACATACAAACCAAAATGGAATTTATGGACATCTCGTCATTGGGAGTTGCATATCAATATGCTGTCAAAATCGAGTAGAAATTCAAGTAGCAAAACAAGCTGGAGTTCGGGTCTACAAATACGCAACATCCAAAGTATGGTAAGGGTGGACATAAATCCCGGGATAAAGGACATATCAAGGATGTCCAACCACATGATAACCATTCCAAGCCACCAACAAAGAAGGATAATTGGAAGTCGAAGAAGGACACTGGAAAATGGTGCAAGTTCCCTAAAATCCCTTGGCACAATACTGATGAATGTCACTCCAAACAATCATTGTTGGCTAATATGAAATCCCCAGGGTCAGATGCTGACTTAGACTATGATTCTGAGCGAGAAAATGGAAGACGGATCATTGATGCAGAACCTAGTGTCACCATCGCTACCATACAAGTCTATCTAGAGGAACCAGAGGAGCCTACAAAGGGGAGCATCTTTTCCACTCATAGATGTGGGTGAAGGGAAACCCACTCCATTTCATTGTTGATAGTGGTATCCATAAGAACTTGATCTCAATAGAGGTTTTCAAGAGGTTGAACTTGACAATGACACAACATCCTCATAAAATATATTCTGATCGATGGTTTTCTATTTCCAGTTAAGGAATTAGGTTTATTGACTAATCTGGGTTATTGGATTAGGGTTTTGGATGCTATGGGATCTTATATGTATTTTTTATTGTAAACAATGTATGGTGTGAATTAATATAGAATATGTTTGTTTTCCTAGTTTGGGTTTCCAGGGGAAAAATCTTTGTGTAATATGTGTATTTTCCATTGTATATTTTTTGTTCTTTTATTGAAAATATGTTTGCAGTAAATAATTGTACGAGGTTAAAATATTCATTTGGTATCAGAGAAATTATTGGCTTTAGGGGAATGCCTTTATGGTCAGGGGTTTGGCTCAGGACTTTGATAAGCCTTGTTACAGTGGGATATTTTCGGTATTGATTCTTTAAGTTAAAATAAATGGCGAGCAATTCAAAAATAGAGATCAAGAAATTTAATGGGAAACATTTTGAGTTGTGGAAGATGAATATGGAAGATGTGTTGGTAGACAGAGATTAGTGGATCGTGGTGGATCCAGGTACTGCACCTACATGAACTTCAATAGATGACTAGAAAAAGTTGGATCATAAGGCGAAGAGCACAATTCGATTGTGTCTCTTAGATTTAGTATTACTGAATGTGCTAGGGGAAGCTCCATCCAAGGATTTATGGGATAAGTTGGGGAAATTTCATTCGTCCAAGTCCTTGGTAAATAATTTTTTCCTGAGGAAGAAGATGTATAACCTGAGGATGAGAGATGGAGACTCAGTGACAGAGGATATGAATGCCTTCAATATTGTGGTAATTCATTTATTATCTATTGAGATTAAAAATTCATATGAAGATAGGTGTATCAGTTTACTGTGCTCTTTACCAGACTTGTGGGATAGTCTGGTTGTGGCCATAGGTAGTAATACAACTACCTTGAGTTTTGATGATGTGGTATCATCCTTGTTGTTAGAGGAGATGAGATGGAATACCATGGAAGGACAGAGAACATATGCATTATTTGCAAGAGGACACTCCCAGGAAATAAATATCTAAGTCCTCAAGTGTAATATCTAAATCTAAGGGTAGATCTAAATCTTCCAGAAAGTTTGTAAAGGTAGGTTGGAGATGTGGAAAAGAAGGGCACTTCAGGAAGAAATGTAAATCCAAAAACTTTGAGAGATTGAAGGGATTTGAAGGTTCTCCCTCTACATAAGAAAAGAACTCCAAGGAAGAAGGAGAGGATGTGTACTTGGATTCTTGAATCACACATGCAGTTCATGAGGCATGCTTGGTTGAATCATGTGCTTCCATTCATATGACTCCCCACAGGGAGTGGTTCTATGAATATGAAAGGTATGATGGATGAAATTTTTTCCTATATGATGAATCAACAAACAAAATCCTAGGACAAGGAAGAGTATTGGGCACATGCCTATTTTGAGAAGGAGGTCTATTTTGGTCGCAAGCCTATGTTTGGGAGAAAGATCTATCTTGGGGAAAGACCTATTTTTGGAAAGAAAGATCTAATTTTGGAGTCCACGTAACAAGTGGAAAGAAAGAAACATGTAGGAGGAAAATCAATGTGGCATGCAGGAAGACAAGACCAACCATTATAGGGATAGGGTTTTTGAAAATATTGTAATGGATATAAGACAATAGAGTAGTATAAATAAAGACCTAGGAGGTTTAGGTCGAGAGAGTTGATTATTATGAGTTTGTGAATTATTGATTATTGTGAATTCAATGTCATTGTGGTTGAGTAGAATAAGCTAGTCTTTGTGGGTTAGTTCACAATATGAGGATCCTGGTGTGATCCAATCAACCTCACAGAGGGTTCTTACCTTTTGTTTTGATTGAATTACTGAATATGCAATGTGTGCAATGCAAGATTTTGCAGTAGAATAAATAAAAGAGAAAAGAAGCCAGATCTTTCTGGGCGTATCCCTGGGAGGGGGTGAACCATGGTAAACCTTGTGTTCTATGTGATTTTTAATGAATGATTTGCTTTATGTTGATCATTTGCTTAAGAATGAATGGTTAAAGTAGTTATATCAGCATACATGCATAGGTTTAAAGATGAATAAATTGTAGAATTACATTAATGATAAAGAAATATAATGCATAAGGAAGAAAGAACCCTACCACAATCCCCACTCATTCCTAGACTGCAAACACTCGAGTATTGCAGTCCCCCATAAAATATACCTCGGGTGAGACTGTGTTGTGCACCCTATGCATGGAATTTCCTTCTTGTTTACTAGGAGGGTTGATAGTTCAGAGGGTTTTTTTGGAAACCTGGTTGATATTAGAACTTGGGTCAGTCCAAGAAGAAGGTAAGAAGCCAACAAATGGTTGAAAAGAGGTTGAGATATGGACAGGGAGATGGATAAAGGAAAGAAGAAGGAGGCCATTGACCTAATCATGATGGAAGAGGACAAGATAAAGAAGATAAATGAAAAATCTGGAAAGACGTGCAGCGGAATACCCTACCAATATAAAATGAATAACAAGAAGAGATCCATAGCCGATAGAGAGGGCTTGGCGAGTGATGAAGAAGAGGTAGAGGATCTATGGGTGTGGAGAATATTGAGGAAATATTGCACTCAACATATGAAAGTAAAACAGGAGGTCCAGGGTCAGGAACATAAGGAAACACTCTTATCTAGATCACCATCAGTGTGTAACCTACAACCCCATGTGCAACTAATACACCAGAAAGAACACCAATGTTTAGAAAACCAAATTTTAGTGGAAGAAGAAGAACAGGACATGGATCCAATCAAGGAAAATCAACTGGAGGAGCAAGTTCAGGAAGTAACAGTCAATTATCTACACCGCACAAAAGTAGTATTTCAACACAGTTCAAAATGGTAAAACATGATCCCATGATCAGATTTCCAGAATTTCGGGGAGAGGCATCAAAGGACCCTGAAAATCACTTATTCATAAGTGAGAATATCTGGGAAGCAAAGCATATCATAGATGAGGATACAAATCTCTCACAATTACCTATCACACTAAGGGACCGTGCATTGGACTGGTACATGATCCTGTATGTAAATAGTCCACAGGGAGTACCAAATACTAACGCAGACATGAAAAAACTACTAGTAAACAAATTTCAGAAGCCCATCTCAGAAGATCAGTACATGAATGAAATGATTGAAATCAGGCAGAAACCAAGAGATTCTATTTGGGATATTGATAACAGGTTCAAATGTCTGAAAGGTAAGTTGAAATATGCAATTACTTACATGCAACATAGGCACTTATTTGTGAACTCATTGTTACCACACTTGAAGTATCCTTTAAGACAGTAGAAGTTCCAAACTCGGGAAGAGGCTCTGCAGGAAGCCCTGCAACTGCAAGAGAACCAGTATCAGTAGATAGATCCAACAATAGAGGAGTTAAAGGAGGACTTGGAGAATCTAACATTTCAACTTAACTAGAATAAAGGAAAGGAGAAAAGAGAAGTTGTGCCAACACCATAAGAACGGATGTCCAACTTTTGCGCAGTTTGTGGAAAAAGGGGTGCCAAACCCCTTACCAACAAGAGTAACATGGTGCAAGATTTGTAAGACGCATGGGAATAATCCATATCATTTTCCAATGATGCAAAAGTATAAGACAATACACAAAATTTCATATTTAATTTTTTGCAAGTTAGTGGGTCATGATGATAAGGATTGTAGAACGATGGAGATGATGAGAGAAATAAATTCAAATACTTATAGGGTGCAAGCATAAATGATGACATGAAAATTTGCACCTCAGTTCATCCAGGTACCACCACCATACAAAAATTCACAAGAATAGTACAACAATGCACAACTCCATTACAATAATGCACATCCACAGTATAACCCCATGCAATATAACTAGGTACCCTAGTACAATGCACCGCGAGGAGATCGAGGTGGATACATAGGTGGAAGAGAAGGATGATAAGGATTTGGACGAGGAAGAGGACCAATAGTGTGCCACAACTGCCAACAACCAAGACATTATGCAAGGGATTGTCCACTTCTACCAGTGACATGTATGTACTTTCGCACAACAGACCATGACATAGAAGACTTCCCAAGACTCTTGGGAAATATCCAGGAAAAAAGGAACCAGAACAACCAGAATTTCCAGTGGATTTCTACATAATTCATGGATGATGTGATAAACATAAATATAGTCACTCGAGGAGGATCCAAGACAGGAACTGATGCAACAAAACAAGATCCAGCTCAACACCAATGGGTTAATAATAATACTAAGCCACAAGCAGTTCAATGCATGGAAAGAAAAGGAAACAATTAAGGAGGCAAGACAGGATTTTCTCAAGAATAATTTTGTTTCTACATCAGTCGCATAGAAAAATCAGAAGCCACCAATGTACGAGATTCCATCCTCAATGGACCATACCAGTGAAAGACAACCTTTAGAGCAAGTATGTTCCATAAACACGTTTATGCAATCCTATGTTAATTTATTGAATGACCCATCATATGTTAATGTATTATAAAATCTTTTAGAAAGATGCAACACAGAGATAGAAGGGAATTTAGAGCAGAAAACAATCAATCATCTCCATAGAAGAAGAAGGACAAGCAGAAAATTTAGACTAAATGCCAACATTGGGGATTTCAACATGGGAGATATTATACTAGATTTAGGCTATGATGTAAGTGTCTTACCTTTGAATACATGGAAGTGTATGGGAGAAACAACATTAGGATATTCACCTGTCCAATTGAAACTAGCAAATCAACACAAAGTGTTACCAATTGGAAGGCTTAAAGGTTTGACAATAGATTTGGATGGAGTGCACACTATGGAAGATTTTGAAGTGATAGAGATAGTATATGGCACAACACCTTACCCATAATTACTTAGATTGGATTGGGAAGTTAATACCTAGGCTATAATCAACCCTAAAGACAATAAAAATGAATTTTGAATTAGGAGAATATAGAGTCATTGCACCATTAGATCCTTTAGAAGGAGAAAGGTTTGTAGAAGCCACTCTCTTGGATATGGAGGAAATAAACCAATTGTATAGAACCACTGCACAAGAATAGAATTATGTTAACCCAAATGCAGATGGGGTACTCAACTGGAGAAGCATTACATCATGTGCTTTCGACTCAGACACAGGTTTGGTGAATTGGCAACAACAATTACATGAAGCTTCCACAAGGAGGTGCACAAGAATAGACCACACAGTAAGATGGGTTGGTATAGAGATAAGATAACCTCCCATTTTTCATGGCCTAAACGACTTAGAGTAATTCTTGATGAAATATGAAGAGGAAGTGTTAGAAAATTAGAGGTTCTTAGCCCTAGATATTTCAGTCAAGGAAACACTAGCAATATCGTGGGGTGTGCACAAAGAAATAATTCAGGACTGGTATCAGTGTAAACAACTACTGGCCATTAGATTTGGTGCAAAACATGGGAGAAATAGAATGCAGAAGTATAATGGTAAAAGCACACCAGTTGAACACTTGGAGAAGTGAAAAACATAGTGGAGGATGACACCACCAAAGGAATGGCCTCACCACTTTACATTGGAAGCGATCTCAAGGAACCCTAACATAGCTTCTACCATCATATTTGCGACCTTATAATGAACGGTCCATATTTTCAATGAAATTACAATATACATTTACAAGGCATTTTTTCTTTGGGGGATTTTCCCCCGAACCCCCATCAAGGAACGTTGTCCGTCGAATCCCTATCGAGGGCCCGCTTTCCCCCAGAACCTGCAGGGGAGTAACCCCCCCTGCACTCCCCCACGTGGAGGAGTGTACATTATTTCGAGGTGTAAAGTCTTCATGGGGTATAAACACGACTGAAAAAAATGACCTCTGAATCAGGAAGATAATCATGCTCCACAACCAACAATATCCCACTTGGATACTGATCTCAATAGCTCCACCGTTGTTGTATATGATGGAATATGATTCTTCTTGGACCTGGAAAATTTATCATCTTCATCTTCATTCTTGAAGACCAATTGAAACTGAGAAGGAACTGAATTTCTCCCTGGTTACTCCCTTTGTTAACATGTATGCAGGATTCTAGCTAGTGTGTATCTTTTCCAACTTCAAATGTCCATCTTCCAAGACAGATCATATGAAATGGTAACTAAGTTGTATATGATTAGTCTTCGAATGTTAGGCTGATTTCTTTGCAAGATGAATGACACTCTCACTATCACAGTACAATCTTCTATTCTCCTACTTCTTTCCCAATTCCTCCATAAACTTCTGTAACCAAATCATCTCTTTACTAGCCTCTACAGTAGCAACATACTTTGCCTTTATTGTTGAAAGTGCAACAACCTTTTGTAGTTTTGAAATCTAACTTATTGATGTTCCACCTATAGTAAAAACATACCTTGTGGTGCTCGTCCTGCTATCTTTATCACTTGCCATATATGAATCAACATATCCATGTAGAACAATGTTTGAACCTAAAAAACATAATGCATAAGTAGAAGTACCTCTAAAATACCTGAAAATCCACTTTACTGCCTCCCAATGTTCTTTACTTGGATGGTTCATATACATGCTCACAACTCCCACTACATGTGCAATATCTGGTCTTCTGCAAACCATCGCATACATCAAGCTTCCAACTGTTAATGAATAAGGGACCCTAGACATGTATTCTATCTCTTCCTGTTTCTTGGGACACATATCCTTAGTTAATTTTAAATGGTTGGCCAAAGGTGTACTAACTGGTTTTTCATTTTTCATTCTAAACCTCTCCAACACCTTCTCTATGTACTCACCCTGAGACAATGTTAATTTGCAATTTTTCATGTCTCTTATTATTCTCACACCAAGGATTTTCTTTGCAGCACCCAAATCCTTCATTGAAAATGAATTAGCTAATTTGTTCTTGAGCACATTTATATATTTCATATTAGACCTTGCAAAAAGCATGTCATCTACATACAATAGCAAGATAATATAGCTTCCATTTTCTAGACTTTTAAAATAAACACAGTGATTAGAATGGCATCTACTATAATCGTGTTCTATCATAAAAATGTCAAACTTCAAATACCACTGCCTTGTAGCTTGCTTTAGGCCATACAGGCTCTTCTTCAACATGCATACCAAATTATCCTTTTCTTTGACCTCATACCCTTGTGGTTGCTGCATATGAATCTATTCCTCCAAATCCCCATGGAGAAAATCTATTTTTACATCTAATTGTTCAAGATGCAAATATTCTACCATGACAAGACTTAAAATATTTTTAATTGTAGTCATTTTAACAACATGAGAAAATATTTCATCAAAATATATACCTTTCTTTTGTGCAAACCCATTTACAACAAGTCTAGCCTTGTACCGTTTTTTGCCTCCATCTTCTTCCTTCAACTTGTAAACCCATTTATTCTATAATGTTCTTTTTTTTGCAGGCAACTGAACCAAAACCCAAGACTATTTATTTACCAAGAAATCCATTTCCTCTTTCATTCCTTTCTCCCACTTCCTTTTAGTGTCTATCTGCATTTCCTCTTCATAACATTCTGGTTCACCAGAATCAGTCAACAATAAATAATACAATGAAGGAGAGTATCGTTTAGGGGCTCTACTTAACCTGGTATATCTTCTAACAACACTTGCAGTATTTTTAGGTACCTGCTGCTCTTGTTGTTGTACATTTTGATTTTCTAGTACCTTTGTAATTTCTTTTTCAGTAATCTCATCAAGCACTATGTATTCCGGTTTTTCTTTTTCTAGTATCTTTCCTTGCAACTGATCTTTGTACATGACCTTCTCATTGAATATGGCATCTCTACTACTAATTATTTTGTGATTTTCATAATCCCATAAGCGATAACCAAAATCATTAACATCGTATCCAAGAAAGGTACACTTCTTGGATTTTGCGTCAAGATTTGTTCTATTTTCTTTTTCAATATGGACAAATGCTTCACAACTGAAAGTCTTCAAAAAAGAATAGTTTACCTTTTTACCTTTCCATGCCTCCTCTAGAATTATACCATCCAAAGAGATTGAAGGTCCTCTATTTATTAAGTAAACAACAGTATCTACACCATCTTCCCAGAACTGTAAGGGAAAACCAACATGCAATATCATACTCCTTGCACACTCCATGATTGTCATGTTCATCCTTTCTAAGACACCATTTTATTGTGGTGTTATTGCAACTGTCTTCTCTCTACGAATCCCATAGTATGAACAGTAATCATCAAACTCCTTTCGGCAATATTCACCTCCATTGTCTAATCTGAGACACTTCAACCTTTTTCCTGACTCATTCTCAACCAAAGCTTTCCATTTCTTAAAAGTATCAAAAACATCAGATTTTTGTCGAATGAAATAAACCCAAGTTTTTCTAGTTGCATCATCAATCAAAGTAACATAACAACGAGATCCACCAAGAGATGATACTTGAGGTGGTCCCCATACATCTGTATGCACAATCTCTAACCTTTCACTCTTCTTTTCTTTTCCGACTCTGAGAAATATGACTCTCTTATGTTTTTCATAAACACAATGCTCACATAAATCCAAATCAATTTGTTTAAGATCTGGCAACAAATTTATTTTGTGAAGTATATGCATCCCCTTATCACTCATGTCTCCAAGCCTATGATGCCACAGTGTTGTATCCACTCTTGTAGCAACTAAAGAGATAGAAGAGTCAATATTACCAGTACATAAATACAATGTACCTACCTTCTCTCCTTTTTCTATCACCAATTATCCTTTGGTGACCTTCCACACCTTATCTGTAAATATGGATATACAATATTCACTTTCCAACTTCCCTGTTGAAATTAGATTTTTCCTTAGATCTGGAACATGTATTACCTCTTTCAACAACCATTGGTTTCCATTTCTTTGCTTTGTTTTTACCTTTCCCATTCCAACAATTTTGCATGGTGCATAATCACCCAAATGAACCTGTCCAAAATCACCTTGAACATAATCTATAAAGTGTTTCCTATGGGGTGTGGCATGAAATGAATCCCTTGAATCTACTACACAAGACTCAAAAATATTATCTACAGAAATAATCAAAGAATATTTTAACACATCACGTGTTACATTTTCTTCCTGATTTTTCTTCTGCTATCCCTCTCTTTGTTTCTTTGGAGCTCTACACTCTTTCTTCAGATGTCCTTTCTTCCCACAATTCTAGGACTCTATCTTTCCCAGTATGGATTTGGATTTTCCCTTCCTATAATTCCCATGGTTTCTTGTGCCCTTTCCTCTATCCTTTTTTCTTCCCCTATTCTCCATGTTCAATGCATTACTTGATGTCTCACCTATTTTTTTCCATTGCATTTCCTCACTAACGATAACAACAACAACAACATCAAATTTTAAAGTGTTTGAACCAGAGACAAAGTTACTTACAACCATGACCAAGCCGTTCCAGCTTTCTGGCAATGAGCACAAGATTAGAAGAGGCCTGACCTCATCATCAAAGTCCACTTTTATAGAACTTAGTTGATTAGTAACCGTATTAAGTTCATTTAAATGATCTGCAACAGACCCACCTTCTGACATCTTCATATTAAATAATTTCTTCATTAGAAATACCTTATTGGATGCCAAGGGTTTTTCATATAGTTTAGTCAATGCATCCATCAGCTCCTTCATTGTCTTTTCTTTTGAAATATTGAAATCCACTAACGCTTCCAAGCTCAGCCGTATCGTTCCTAGTGCCTTTCTTTCAACAACCTCCCATTCTTCGTCCTTCACGGCCATCGACTTCTTTGTTATTCCACCCAATGGTAGGAATATATCCTTCTGATATAAATAATCTTCCATATGTATCTTCCATAATTGGTAGTTTTGGTTGCTAAATTTCTCGACCATAAACTTTCCATCTTCCGCCATTTCTCCCACTTGAGCCAGGAACCCTCTTTTCCTGCAAGTTACCTTTCACTCAGATTCCAGTTGTTAGAAAAACAGGATCGCAGAGAAATAAAATAAAACAAATGCGAAAATAAAACATAGAATATACACAATACAATAGAGACACAAATATACATGGTTCACCTAGTGTGGGTTACGTCCACCAGAGAAATTGCCAGGTCCTTCCTTTATTATTATCTAGAAAATGAAGGAATACAACCTACAACATACCCGTTGTAAATTCCTCTTCTTTATATCACAATATCCTCTCTCAGAATACAATATTCTTAATGATCCATAGCTGCAATACATTTCCCTCATTAAAGAGGGTTGTATTCTAGGGAAAAAACCCTAACACAACTTCTACCATCATATCTGGGACCTTATAATGAACGATCCAGATTTACAATGAAATTAAAATATACATTTACAAGGAAATTTTTCCTCCTAGGGCTCGCTTTCCCCCGAACCCCGCAGGGGGGTAACCCCCCTGCAGTTCCTAGTGTGGAGGAGTGTACATTATTACGAGGTGTAAGGTCTTCATGGGGTATAAACATGGATGAAAACAAATACCTCTGAATAAAGAAGATAATTAGGCTCCACAACCAACAATTCTCAGGTTACCATCATATCAAAATAGATCCATAGGACGTGTATAAGACTATTTTTTCTACGGAATGGGGATCTTATCAATACAAAATCACTCCCTTTGGATTGAATAATGCACGAGCTATATTTTCAAGAGTAGTCATAACTGCTTTTAAGCAATTCATACATCAGTTTCTAGAAGTATATATGGATGACTGGATTGTATATAGTCTTTTGAAGGACCATGTAGAAGTGTTAGGACTAATGTTGGAAAGATGTAGGCAATGTTAGATATCATTAAAAATCAAGAAATGCATTTTTGGTACACCTTTTGGGATATTGTTGGGAAATATAGTGTGTAAACAAGGGTTACTGGTTGAGCCTACTAAGATTGCAGTCATTGCGAATTTACCACAACCAAAGTCAGTGCACTAGTTAAGAGAAAGACTAGGACATACATGTTATTACAAGAAATTTATAAATGGGTATGCGCAAATTACTACATCAATGGAAAATTTGTTAAAGAAGGACACCAAATTTCAGTGGAATGAGGATTGTCAACAAGGATTGGACACTCTAAAGGAAAATATGGTGACAACACCTATATTAGTATTTCCATATTGAGAAAAGACATTTCATGTGAATGTATATGCATCATCCATAGAACTTGGAGCAATTATGGCACATCCAGGAGCAAGGGAATTAGACCATCCTATAGCCTTTCCAAGAAGAAAGTTGTTAGAATCTAAGAAGAATTACAACACCACATAAAGAGAAGGCCTAGCCATGGTATATGCACTTTGGAAATTCAAGAACTATTTACTCGGTAAACACTTTAAAATGTTCACAGACCATTCTTCCTTCAAATATCTAGTCAACAAGCTAGTGTTGGAGGATCTGTAGATGGCTATTATTATTCCAAAAATTTGATTTTGAAGTTCTAGTCAAACCAAGGAAGATGAATGCAGGACCTAATCACCTGTCAAGGGTAACCAATGGAAAAGAACCTACTAACTTGGAAGAAAACTTCCCTAATGCACAATTATTTTCAGTACACATAGTTGATGAATAGTTAGTTGATATTATTGAATACTTAAGTACAGGGGTTGTACCATAGCACTTTAGCACTGCGCAAAAGAAAAATATGGTAGTCAAAGCTGCAGACTATCAAATCATTTCAGGTCATTTATACAAGGTGGGCATATATATCATTTTGAGAAGGTGTGTATTGGAACATGAACGTCTTGGGATCTTAGCAAAATCTCATGAAGGTATAGTTGGGGGACACTATGCAAGAAAAACTACCACACAAAAGGTGTTGTGTGCAGTATTTGGTGGCCAACGGTCCATAAGGATGCCAAGGAATATTTCTAGAACCGTGATGTCTATCAGAGGGTTGGAAAACCCAACAGAAGGGATGATGTTCCCCTAAGACCACCAGTAAATCTGCAGGTATTTGACACATGGGAAATATATTTTATTGGACCTATTAATCCACCAGCAAAAAGGTTAGGAGAAAGATATATCATTATTGCAACCAAATACTTAACGATATGGGCATAAGCAACACCACTCAAAGATTTTAGCAGAGAGACAACAACACACTTCTTATTTGAGCAAGTGATTACCAGATTTGGATGTCCCAGGATTTTGATGAGTGACCAAGGCACTCATTTGATTAATAATGCCATCGTGGATATGGTTGAGGAGTTTGAATTCTATCACCAGAAGAGTGCACCATATCATCCTCATGCAAATGGAACAGTAGAATCTTTCAATACAATTTTGGAAAATGCATTGACTAATATCTGGAATGTTAACATGGATGATTGGGACTTGAAATTACCAACAATATTTTGGGAATATAGGACCACATGCAAGAAGTTGACAGGACAAACACCATTTAGATTGGTGTATGGACAAGAAGTAGTGGTGTCATTAGATTTTATGGTACCCAGTCTACACGTAGCAACAATTACTAACATGACAAAAATAGTCGCAGTGCAGGAGAGAATAATCCAACTAATGGAAATGGAAGAGGACAGGATTCTGGCAGGATTTCACTAGGAATTACCAAAATCAAGGGACAAATCCTGGCATGGAAGACATTAAAAAGAAAATCTTTAAGGAGGGAGACCTAGTTCTTCTCTATGAAAACAATTTTTTGCAACACCCTGGTAAGTTTAAAATGCATTGGTTATAGCCATATGAAGTAAAGACCATCATAGATGGGGGATCTATGAAATTAAAGGACTTGGGAGGAATAGAAATGAATGGAATGATCAACAGTATTCGACTGAAACTGTACAGGGATAGTCGATCTACTAACTCCTAAAAGTTACAGTGCAATAAGAAAGTCATGTATATATTGTACTGTAGTAGATATTAGGAAAGAAAAATGATAAAAATAAATAAAAAGGGGAAAAAGAAGAATAAGGAACACAAAAATAGAAAAAAGAAGAAAAACATAAAAAGAGGTAGAAGTTGACTGAAAAAAAAATAAAGTGGGAAATAAGTTGCACACAACAATTACTGTGACAACATAGAAAGACAATGCATAGGAAAAATTACACTCGGTGAAAATGCACGGAAAAAGTGAAAAATTATTATTGCCAGGTCTATAAAGTGCGGAAAGCACGTGTTAGTTCAACACTTAGTGATTTTTTAGAATAGATAAAGATACAAGTGTGTTCCCTAGATATAATTGTATGAAGAAGCGAGCGAAGTGTTCAAATTGGATAAAATATGACACCACCAAAGTTTGGTGCTCCAGGCCAATATGTACGAGTTACCCGACAGGGCCAAAGGCAGAAGGAAAGGATGAGGGATCTCAAGAACATCGTTGAACTTGAATATGTCACTACTTCTAAGACATATTCAATCATCCCCACATGGGTTGAGGAGGAAACATCGACGATGACGTAAAGGGAAGTAGGGAAGAGTTCTGGGACCCGAAATGGTATTCCAAGCCCTCATCCCGAAATATAGGTGAAACTTGATGAAATGACAGGTCAACAACAAGGTCGCGATGAAGAAGAGGTGTTGGTCGAGGACATCACCAACCATATAAACTACGAGGGGGAATAAGATGATGCAAAAATAGAAGAGGTAGGCCCATCTGTTGTTTGGAAGAAAAGAAAGTTGTAGGACGCCACAAACATTACACTTCCATACCTCCCATACGTAGTGGTCATTATGGATGACATGCTCAGAAAAGTACCAAAACTTAGGTACTTGGACCATGATGTGACCAAATTAGCAGATTTGGCTGAGGGGGATTACTTAGCAAACACATGGAAAATTGGACCCCTAGGAAAACCTATAATGGATCCCAGGTAGTGGATAACAGAGCTTTACAACTCCAGGATAATGAACCTCCTAGACATACGACACTTCTAGAACAATAAAAACATTGGTCTTTGCATCAAAAAGTTGTTATCTCGAGTACATGGAGGCATCCTTTGTATGGATAGGCCAATAAAACTGTATGTGGCGTTGATTACCAAGATTACGGGATTACCTATAGTTGGTTCACAACCATAGGAGTACTTGGAAAACAAGGCATGCGAGAAGGAGATCGTGGAGATAGTAAAATCACAATTTGGCACCAACAGGGGATACATGGGTAGTTTGCTCAAAGATATTAATGACAATGACAATGCGACAAGGTTCACTAGCAAGATAATGGCTTGCAAGATACTGAGGAAATGAAAGAAGGAAGAGGCTCCAGCAGGGGTCATCGCAGTAGCCGTCCAGTGTGCGAAAGGAGTAATTTTTAGTTGGGTGTTGTACCTTCTAAACCAATTTTTGATTGATTGCAAAGATGCACAAGATAATGGAACGGAGTTCCATTATTATTGGCTCACCATTCTTATAGCTTTTTCAGGGTGGAAGGAGCCAAATTTTTCATCCTTTATGGATAGGAAGTCCTACATCGTCAAGGATAGGAAGTCCTACATCATCAATGCACATAAAGGTAAGTCAAATATCTCACTGGTAAGTGCCAACCAAGCCAAGAAGTTGATTAGTTCCATTAATAAATACGTTTTACTTTTATTAATAGAAAATCAAATAGAGGATGACTTGATAAGAGTAAAGGAATCCTGGGAGGGGTGTACTAAAGAGTAGAAACATTAGTTGGAGGAGTTTCTTAGGAATACAGAGGAGTGTTCTAGGAGCCTAAAAAGATACCACCCAAGAGGGAACTGGAGCATGAAATACAATTATTTTCAAACTCTCCATTGTTGAATACTAGGTTGTATAGATAATCCATTTTGGAAGGAAATGAAGTGAAGAAGAATTTGTAGTAGTTATTGGAGTAGGGTGTGATTTAAGCAAGGCACCTCACCTAGTTGGTCACCTATCATAATTGTACCAAAGAAGGATGGGACTTGGAAAATGTGTATCGAATGAAAATCATTGAACAATATTACACTAAAAAATAGGTACCCTCTGCCCAATATTAGTGATCTGTTAGATCAGTTGTAGCATGCAAAATATTTCACCAAGTTGGATCTCAAATTGGGATACCACTAGGTTTGTGTCAAATAAGAAGACACTTGGAAGACTACCTTCAAGACAAGGAATTTTTTTTATGAATGGTTGGTCATGAGATTTATTTTATGTAATGCACCAGATACATTTATGAGACTGATGAATGATGTGTTATGCCATATCTAGATTCATTTTTTATATTCTATTTGGATGATATACTAGTTTCTAGTGCTACCTAGGTGGAGCACATCTCACATCTCATGCAGGTGTTAGAGACTCTGAAAAAGAATAATGGGCTATCTAACCTCAAGAAATGTGATTTTTCTCAACAGTATTTGGTGTATTTGGGGTTTGTGATTGGTGGAGGGGAGCTCAAGATAGATCCCACCAAGATGGAGGCCATCATGAAATGGATATTTCTTACAAATGTCACTGAAGTTATAACTTTTTTGGGGGAAACACAGTACTTGTGTAAGTTCATGGCTTCATTTTCAGTAGTAGTTGCGCCACTCCACATCATAATAGCGAGTGATACGAGTTTCTAGTGGGGGGGGAATAAACAGAAGGGTTTTGATGAGATGAAAAGAAATATTAGTCAAGCACCAATTCTTGCATTACAAAACTTTAAAAAACATTTCGAGGTAGAGAAATATGCAAGTGGGTATGCCATGGGAGAAATTTTGATGTGAGGAGGAAGGCATGTATGCTATCATTTTAAAATATTTCATGGGGTAGTTCTCAAATAGCCTACCTATGAAAGGAACTCTATGCCTTGGTTCACGTTTTCAAGAAGAGGAAGAACTATCTAAAGGGAAAGGATACCATCATCTAAATAGATCACAATTAGATACAATATTTGCAGGCCTAGAGTAAGTTATAGCAAACCAGACATTACAAGTGGATGGTTTTTTTAAAACAATTTCATCTAGTCATCAAGTATCATAAGGGTAGCACAAAGAGGTTGGAAGACACACTTTCAAGGCCACCCACATCCAAGATTACATATTTGGGAGCTTTGATGCACATGGATCATTTTACCCATGATGCATATAGAGAGGCATACATGTAAGTTTTAAACCTGTGAAGCAACGCAGTGCATATAGATTCTTAAGAAAAAAAAAGTTATCGATGCCTCATACACATAGTACACAAAGATTTACGCTGGAAACCCTTAACTAGGAGAAAACCATCCTTCCTTGGTGTTGCACCTCTCAACTCTTCATTGTATTAATTTCACCATTCACAATACAATATATACACAATTGTTTATGTATACCACAACTACCAAAACCCTGATCCCCCCACACACTTGCAAAGAGTATAACACTTACCCAACATTATCCCACTTGTTGTTTTCTTTGCATATAGGGGGTCACAAGATTACATAGTCAACAATATAGGGAAACAATTCCTATTGTTTCTCTACACCATGAGAACTTCTCAGAGTTCACCAACTTTGTCAATGAATCTGCAACATTCTTTAAAGTGTCAACCTTATCCAACACCAACTTCTTGTCTTCAAACGTGTCTCTCACAAAGTGATATTGAATATAAATATGCTTTGTCTTTGAATGATAAGCTTGGTTCTTTTCCAAGAATATTGCACTCTAACTGTCATAATCTAACCTTACTACTTGTTATACCAACACAATACCTGAACACAATATCTGTAACCAAAATACTTCCTTTCATGCATGAGTGGTTTCCATGTATTCAACTTATGTAGTAGAGAGTGCCATTGCATATTGGTTTTTGGTCATCCAACTGATTCCTCCTCCAAATAGGTTAAAAACATATCCACTTGTAGATATTCTTCGATCCATATCTCTAGCACAGTCTGCATCAACAAACCCATGTATTTCCAACACTTTGTCCAATCCTGGTTTTCCTTGGTAGCACAATCCATAGCTAGAAATGGCATGCAAATACCTAAACAACCTCCTTACTGATGTTCGATGCTCCTTCCCTAGTTTTTACATACACATTCCCAAAACTCCCACTATATGTGCAATGTATGTTCTAGTACAAACCATTGGATACATCAAACTTCCAACCACACTAGCATATGAAACATGGGACATTTCCTCTTCCTCTTCTTGTGCCTTGGGACATTGATCTGTATATAATTTAATACCTACATGAATAGGAACCTTGACCAGTTTAATTTCCTACATATTAAACCTCTTCAATATCATCTCAACATATTTTCTCTAATTCAACCAGAGTTTCTTGTTTGCATGATCTCTTTTAGTATCCATTCCCATAATTAAGTTAGCAACACTGAGATCTTTCATGTCAAATTTGGAGGATAGTTGTGATTTTACCTCCTTGATAATATCCATGTTATTTCCTACCAACAACATGTCATCGACATAAAACACTACATAAATGAAGTGATTACCAACCTGACTGGAATATACACAGTGATCATCCCTGCTTCTTAGAAATACTAGTCCAAGAATGTATGTGTCAAACTTTTGGTACCACATCCTAGGTGATTGCTTCATACCATATAATGACTTCTTTAGCTTACAAACTAGCTCTGTCTTTCCCTTCACTGCAAAGCCTTATGGTTGATTCATGTACATTTATTCTTACAGATCCCCATGTAGGAATGTTGTCTTCACATCCATCTATTCTACTAAAAAAAAAAAAAGTAGCAACAAATAAAAGAAATCTAATAGAATTTAACTTGGCAACAGTGGAAAATTTTCACCAAAGTCAATTCCCTCTACCTGGAAATAACCTTTTGCTACTAATCGAGCTTCGTATTTCTCCACTTTTCCTTCTGCATTCAACTTCTTCTTAAACACCCATTGGTGCCAATGGAATCTCTTCTAGTTGGAAACTAAAATATATCTCAGGCCTCATTCTTATCCAAGGAATCCATCTCTTCAACCATGGTCTTCTTCCATATTTTACTATCCTCTAAATTCAATGCTTCCCTGCCAGTTCTGGTATCATCATCAATAATATATAAAGAAAAATTAGCATGAAAATCAGGTGGAATATACCTTTCTAGTTTCCTTCTTTCCCTCATTGATCTCCTCAATACTGGAGTATGAGGTTCTTCTTCTTCTGATTCATCTTCTTCCGTTGATTTAGAATTTTCATCATCCAACTCAAACTCTATTGTAGCAGGTTCTTCTTTCCTTTGTAGGAATTCATATTTGGGAACATCTTTAACCTCTCTAAAAACAACATCCCAACTGTAAACAATATCATTAGTTTTTGGGTTCCATATATTATAACCTTTCATATCATATTTATAACCAATAAAGATACACTTTTAGACTTTATTATCCAACTTACTCCTATTTTCTTTTGGAACATGTATATAAGCATCACAACCAAACATTCTGAGATGTTCAAGATAGGGTTTCTCACTAGTCCATACTTCATGCGAAGTTTTTTCCATCAACACTGATGAGGGTGATATTTTTACTAGGTAACATGCAGTACCCACTGCCTCTTCCCAGAATACATGTTCTAACCTGACACCACTGAGCATGCTCTTTTATTTTTCCATCAATATCTTGTTCATCCTTTCTGTAACCCCATTCTATTGAGGTGTGTATGGAGTAGTATTCTACCTTGATGTATCACACTTCTCATAGAACTTTTCGAATTCATTCACACATAATTATCCACCATTATCTGTCCTCAACACCATTACTTTCTTCTCTTTCTGATCTTCTACCAAATCATTAAAATCTTTAAATTTATCAAATACCTCATATTTATTCCTAAGAAAATAAATCTACGTGTTCCTTGAGAAATCATCTATGAATAAAACATAATACACAGATTTACCTAGTGATGGAATAGGTACAGGTCCAAACACATCACTGTGTATAAAATCTATGATCACCTTTTCTCTTGTAGAGCCAGATGGGAATTTTACTCGATTATGTTTACCATATATGCAATGTTCATAAAAAAACAAAATCCAGGGTACAATTATACATACCTTCAACCATACCTTTACTGTGTAGTTTTAGAAGGCCCTCTTCTCCAATATGTCCCAGTCTTTCATGTCATAGCATGGTATTATTTGCTGGGGCAATATGGATCTTTTCTTCTTTATTTCTCTGATTAGGGACAACATATTCATTACACCCACCCATATAATTTATTCCCAACAACTTGTACATAGTTCCACATCGAACTCCACTCATCAACACCCTTTCTCCTCTGACCATCTTGCAAGTGCCCTTTCCCAACAAAGTATCCACGTCTGCATCATCCAAATTACTTACAAATATTAGTCTCCTAGATAGATATGGAATGTGAAGAACTCTAAGGAGAGTTCTAATCCTTCCATATTTCAGCAACAACTTAACCCTTCCACGCCCCATGATTTTGGTTGTCGAGTCATCTGCTAAAAATACATCACCACCATCATACTTTTCATATTCACTGGATGACTCCATGTTAGGATTCATATGAAATGGTGCACCTAATTCTATCAACCATACATCACGATCTACATGTGTACTTGTAGATGCCAGGTAAATATCACCTCCTTCTTCTGTGGAGGTTTTAACCTCTATGGAAGAGGCATCATAAGATCTCTTTGCTTTATCAACTTTCTTAGACCTCCAATATTTCTTATAATTCCCAATTTTACCACATTTCCAATATTTCCTCAAATATTTTCCTAGGGATTTTGATCTACCTTTAGATTTATATCTCCCCGCCCCCGAAGACTTATTTCTATTCCTATCTTGGGACGACCTCTTATGAATAAAGTATATGTGCTATGACTATCCATGATTTTATGATTCATCTCTTCTGATGACAAGGGTGAAACTACATCCTTGTACTTCAATGCATATTGAATGGTGCTACCAATTACTACAGCAATATTATCCCAGGAGTATGACAAAGAACATAATAAAGTAATACACTTATCTTCTTCTACAATTTTAATATTAACAGATCCAAGTTTAATTACCAGAGTATTGAAGGCATTTATATTCTCTTTCACATAATCTCCATCTTCCATCCTAAGATGATACAACTTCTTTCCACTTGTTTACCAGGGACTTTGAATGATACAAATTCCCTAACTTTTCCCATATTTCCTTGGATAAAGATTCTCCCAACACATTCAATAATATTGAACATTCCAATAGGATTCAAATCATACTCCTTATTATTCTATCCAAATTCTCCCAATAATCTTTCGACATACTAGTAGATTGAGTACTAGTATTTTTTGTACTAGTAGTTTGTGTACCAGTAGTTTGTATACCAATAGTTTGTGTACTAGTAGTTTTTGTACTAGTAGGTTGTGTACAAGTAGGTTGTATACCAAGAACCACAATGATCGACTGTTATTTTTCTACAAGAAGGTCTTCCATATTGAGCTTCCAAAACTCAAATTTTTTACCGTTGAACTTCTTAATCTCGATTCTAGAATTGGTTTCCATTATATTTCAACACACGAATCTCAACTGCAAATCTCCCACTAAACCTAGGTTTATCACATACCTAAGATAAAATTGATCTATCAGGGCCGAGCCAAACCCTCAACAACAAAGACGTCCCCCTGAAGCGAAAAACATGCTATGATACCACATGCAAGTTTTAAACATGAGAATTAAAGCAATTCATACAAATTCTTAAGAAAAAAAAAAGTAATCAATGGCTCACACACATAGCACACAGATATTTACTTGGAAACACTTAACCGAGAGAAAACTAGCCTTCCTTAGTGTCACACCTCTCAGTATTCATTGTACTCATTTCATCATTCATAATACAATATATACACAATAGTTTAGGTATTTCGCATCTACCAAAACCCTAATCCCTTAATCCGTGATTTATTTATAAAACTGCTTAAAATAGCGAAAAACTCTAAAACGGAAAAACCATCCAAAAACAAATTTTGGGTTGCTTCCTAGAACCCTGTGATCTTTAGGATACCACCAACAGTCGAACGCTCCATGTAACTAGGGAGGGTAAATCCTGCCCCCCCTCCCCCCGTGAGACCCCCCTAGGAAAGTGTCTAACGCACACAACACATAGAGCGAAGGTGGGAGGGATCGTCAGACGCAATTGTCAAATCTGATGCAACCCCTCACACACGTGAAAATAATATAACACCTACCCAACAATACACATAAGATAATGACTTCAAGGATGTTTTTCAGCAACTACAGGGCCAAATTCATATATAATAAGGTGATGGAAAGGCTAGGTATCATTTCCAAATTGGGTAACTCTACCAGCTCAAAAAGCTCTGTGTCCCTAAAGGTGAATGAATGTAACTTATCATAGAGGCTCACACCTACAAAGTTGTAGGACATTTTGGTGTTGAGATGATAGTTTCCAACTTACAGAGGCACCTGCACTAGGCTATAATGCAAGAAGATGTATAAAGTGTATTAGAGGATGTATACTTTGTTGTAATATCAATCCCAATAATAGGAAGCAAGGTTATATCCCTTACATGTACCCACTTGAACTCGATAAATCATTTCCATGGATTTTTTGGGAGGTTTACCAACAACTAGGAATGGGTAAAACTATCTATTTGCGGTAGTTGACAACTTCAACAAGATGTGCATTGTCATGCCTTGTAAAAATACCATCAAAGGACAAGAAGCAACAAACATGTTCTTTGAATAGGTCTGGGTGCAATTTGGGATACCAAGGAGCATCATCTCATACAAGGATACTAGATTTCTTATAACATTTTGGACTACATTGTGGGAGAAGATGGACACTAAGTTGAATATATCTACAACATTCCATTCATAGATAGATTGGTAGATAGAAGTAGTCAACATGAATTTGGTGCAACTTTTGAGGGCTACAATTAGAAGCATCCGAAGAATTGGGATGAAAATATGGTCTGCATAGAGAACTCTTATAATAGAGAAGTCCACACTTCTACTAGTAAGTCACCTTTTGAAACTTGCTTTGGATATTTTCCACCTTCACCCTTGGATGTTGTATATGGATAGAAAGGAGGAGTGAGGGAGGACCTCATAGGAGATGAATTGAGAGAAGAAAAATTTGTTGAGAATATTAGGAAAATCCATTTGCAAGTACAATAAGCGTTGAAGAAGTCATGGGAAAAATATAAGGCTAGATATGATAAAAACATAACCAAGAAGTCATTCAAAGTGGGAGACAGAGTTTGGTTACAACTAAACATGGAAATACTACAGGGTATTTGTAAGAAAATAAAGGATCTATGATATGGACCTTTCAAGATATTGGAGAAGGTGGGAGATAAGGCCTACAGACTCAGTCTACCCCCATACATTCACATTTACTCAATAGTGAATGTGGAGTATCTCAAACTTTACGAGCCTTCCATGTTTGATCAAGAAGAGGAGTGAGTCCTACCTTCCATAGCGTACTTAGCATGAAATGATCAGTTAGATTTAGCATAGGACACATTTTTGCATAAGCGATCTAGAACTACAAGAAAGGGGCAACATGACCTTTGGTGGATTGGGTTGAAAGAACAACTTTCAAGAAAATCAAAGTGGTACTCTAGGGAGAAAGGAGAGGAAAAATTGGCTTGCCTCATTCAGTAAATATTATGGGGACCAAAAGACTCTCTAAATGGGGATGTGTGATTAAGATTGGATCATTATATTATTTTTCATCTATCTTGATGCTTTCATAGTGGAAAAAATTGGAGGATTCAACTTGTAGGGTCATTTTAATGGTAGGTCCCAATTTGGAAAATTGGGGTTTGAAACCTTTCAGAGCCATTTTGAGGCATTAGATGGAATGTTTTGAAGTCAAAGTGCTTTCCTCTTTAGCTTAGACCCCTTGACATCATTCTCCACATCAATACCTTTCCAACAGTGAAAACATTGCATCAATCAGAGCTCATGGATGCCTCAATTGACCTACTTGTTGACCACGATGGTACGAGTGGATGTCATATCATTCCCCATTACTCACGCTTATGGGGCTAGCCACATATGGAATTTCAAGAAGATTCTAGAAGGTATCAAACCTTTTCACAATTGAGGGTTGATAAAGTAAAAACCCTACCCCTAGATGGCTATCGGACAATGCTAAATACCGGGTTGCTAGGAGGAGAAGGGGTTCCATTCTTTAGCATTGTATTTGTTCCATAGTTGAATAGAGTGCCTATGAGTGCTATTTTCAAAACATAACAGAGGAGGAGATATTTTGTAGCATCCATATAGGTTGTAGTGTCAAAGGAAACTCCATAGAGAGTTCCTCTTTCTTTGTACTTGCATTTGAAGAAAAGAGAGTAGGGTGGCCTCACCTTCTAGTTGGGTTTTCTACCATATTGAGTTTCCTTGGTTATATCTTGTGTTTATTTGTGGATGGTGTGCAAGTATTTATTTATGTTCTCTATATTTCACATTTCATCTATTTCATACGTTTTAAGCAGAAAACCAGTAATTAAAGAACCTAATATCTAAAGGAAATTAACCTTCAAAGTAGAGATTTCAGAACTTTATTAGATATATTATGACAAACCATCCAGTGGAATATCCACAGTATTTTACAGATCACTCCCACGAATTAATTATGAATGATAATAAAGTTTAGGAAGTAAAGAGGAAAAAGACAAAGGGGGTCATGGAGACTTGACATGGTAGGTTAGGAGGCCAAGGATATGACATGGAAGTGTAATAAGATGACATATGAACACTATTACCACGTCAACAACCATGTTCCATGCCACATTACCAAGGATACCATGTCAACATGATTAAATTTTATTTTAAAAAAAGAATGGCGAAAAAATATTATTTTGGCCATAACAAAAGCAGGAAAGTTCATAAACAAGTGAAATTATAGGAATAGGTACACACTCATCAAGGCCATAAAAATTCTAGTGAGGATTGTTAATTGATTCAACTCCATAATTCCATATAATTGAATTTAGAGGTTTTCAAAAAACATGGTGGTACTCACTAACAAAGACCCTTATTGTTGATGAAATTTGGAGAATAGAAAATAGAAGGATTGAAGAAACTTAACTGATCATTTTTCCAAATTCCAAATGATTTGGAATGGAGATGCAATTTTTATTTTAGTGATATAAATCCTATGTTTATTAAAAACTACTTTTATGTAGATTTAATTATAAGATTTAGATTTAATTATAAAATTTGTGCAATTATTATAATTCCCCATTTGAAATTCCCTTTTATAGAAAGTTACTTTTTCATACATTTCTTCACATGAACTTATTGGGCAATGTTCAAAATTCAACCTATAATTGGACACTATGATCATAAGATAGTTTTATCTTTTGGTTTTCCATCAAACACCTTTTAATGGGCATTGAAGTTGTGAAGCATAGATCTAAGAATTGATTGGGTTATCTCCGAGTCCATGATACCTTTCAAATATGTAATTTGATCCTCTAAAGATTGAGCTTTAGAATAAGATAGAAAATATTCTATCTTTAAATGTTTCAATAAATGTACGACACTAGAAATACACATGTTGATATATAAAAATTATATTTCTATATTGAGTGAGTCAAACGAAAAGAAAATTTTAGTATTACCTATAGCTATTTTGGTGAGTGTTTCAATAAATGCACGACACTAGAAATAGACATGTTGATATATAGAAATTTTATTTTTATATTGAGTGAGCAAAATGAAAATTTAACATATGTTGATATATCGAAATTTTATTTTTATATTGAGTGAGTAAAATGAAAATTTAAGTATTACCTATAGTTATTTTGGTGAGTTTGCTTTTTTCAACCAAGAGTTTAAAAAATTGATGTATTATTTGCTTTTGGAATAGTCCAGTGCCAAATGACCTGGATTTACAAATGCGGAATAATTATAAGCCATTTGTATACTTTTCTCCCATTGTTGAACTCCTTTTTTATAACATTGAATGTTGGGTTTAGAACTAATAGTGATACAATACTAATTCATTACTTGTCGTTTTGTTTTGATTTTGTAGTGATGATATTATTCCTCTGTACAACTTACAAACATAATTTCCTCTAAATGAGCTAATAGCTAATAATGCAAGTATAAAACATTTTATTTTTTTTATACATAGAAGTATATGCTTTTATGTTTATTATAGAATGTGTTGAAAGAAAACCTTACTTCTCTATTTCTCTACAATATAATTATTTCTCTACAATATAATG
>JZKD02S0916665.1:485092-513135 GCA_000966675.3 Picea glauca | reverse complement strand
ATATATATATATATATATATATATATTTATATTTATTTTAAGTCTAAGTTTTTTATGTAAAACATGTGGTTTCCATTCTTCGTCATTTGAAGCAAATTTTATTGGAGGCGGATTTACTTGTAACTGTTATGTCTAGATAATCGAGTACATGATCTAGTTCATAATTACATTAGGCTAAGTTTGGATTAATTGTAGTGATAACAATGATAAATGAGGTAAATTAGTTTACCGACCACAAATTTTGGGCAGGGATTATGACTTGATTCAGTGAAATCAAGAAGTTTGTTGATTTCAAATGCAATTCTCAACACTTTCCTTATTCAACTTGAGTTTTAGAACAACCATAACTGGGGTTACTGACTAAATTACAACTAGATTAAATTGCTAGTTACATTCTCGGTATGGGTTAAGACTAGATACGATAATATCAAGAAGTTCGTCTAACTTAATTCAATAACTTACACCACATCTAACCACTGGTATGTCATAAAATGCTAGCACTGTGGTTATCACTTAAAAAAATGATACATAATGATAGATCTTGAAACTTCAAGAGCGATTTTGCTGGAACACTACACCAACATATACAAGGATAATTTATTTATTTATTTTATTATTTATTAAATTGATTAAATGCTAAAGACAAAATCTAACTTGTAGTCACTTGGTACTAGACAGGGCAGAGTTTACAAGACAATTAAGAGGTTAGTCTCACACACTAAAGGTCCCCAGTTTGAACCTGGGCTTAGACATTATGTAAGGTATTTTGTTTCTACAAGATATTTAAGACAATTATTATGACGATTCAAGGAATTTCAGCCGACCAATGATTCTTTTTAACAATCACACCATTTAATCATAATTTTACATGATAAAAACACAACGATTCTAGAGCATTCAGAATATGAAGTATAAGGTAGAGAATACTACAAGGAATTGGATACTACTCAGACAAAAATCATAATCATAACATCTTACGAGTGTGGATGCAAAGAACATTGATATTTACAGTAATCTTGGGAGATATTAGATATATCCTGAACTTTATGAGATATAGAAGGGATAACCATTAGCAATTATCCACAATAGATATCTCACACCACAATTTATCAGGGTTTACATAACAATGTGACAATGTCACTACCATCACCTGAAATCTATTAGTAGTGAACAAAATTATTTAATTATTATCTTCCAATAGAGTGTAGTTGACGGACATTTGTGCTTTTTATTTTTATTTTTTTTAAATATATCTATCAATTAAAATCAATAAAATTTAAAATTACGAAAATTTCACAAGAAGCTACAACCTAAATAACACTTAAAAGAAATGGATCATACTTTATCAATGTAATTATGTTATATTATTCGGCTCATATAATTTTAATAATTTTATCATGAATATTTTATACTTATCCAAATAAGTGAGTACCTTGAAGTCGGCCACAACATTTATAACTTATTAACTTTTAGAATAATAAAATCTAACAAATCTGAAATTGTATTTCCACCACATCTCTTCACTTCATGTCGTGAGCTTTCCTTCACCTCGACCGGCTCCACCTAGCACATCCAAAACATGTCACCTCGACCGACTCCACCTACCACATCCAAAACCTTGACAGGTTCTCCCTCTTTATAAGTGGCCTCAATTTCAAAATTGCTATGTCCTCTCTTGCGTAAATCAATCCACTTCTTATATTGATGGGGCTCTCTATCAATGTACTTGATGTATTTGCACAATATTTCTTAGTACAAACCCACTAGTACAATGGTCATAATTAAGTGGGGGATGTACCTTATAATCCCAAAAGATTTTTCTCTGGCAGGTGGGTTATTGTCTTCCACATGTTTCTATAATTGTTGGGTGTAGTTAGTAGCTAGATAGGGATCCTTCCACTTTGCATCGGAGTAGGTATTTTCAAGCGCAGCGAGGCAATTTTTACTATGATGGTCAATGGTGTGAAAGCAAATTTTCCTCTGTATTTGGATAGTACCGACACAACTTATTTTTTAAAGGAAGTGGAATCTGTTGAAGAAGAGAGTGCAAGTTTTCCTGGGAGTTCTCATTCATCAGAAGATGAAGCGTTGCTTGTGGGCTATAAGACAACTTCAAATTTGCTCATTCCCATGAATATATAGATGGCCAGGTTGATAAATATCCCATTAAGGATGGAGTTGACAAAATGGAGGCTGGTAAAATGAGGGTATCATTGAATATTCATTCTTTGGATCAAATGTTACATGTTAGTCAAAGCAATGGTGAAGTTTTCATTTCTTTTTCTGAGCATAGTTTGAGATCCTCACATAAGAAAATAGGGAACGAGTTGTTGAATAGCAACTCAAAACCTTCTCCCACTGGTGAGGATAATGATGTATAACTAAAGCTTCGTATGACATCTGATAATAGAGTGGATTCATCTGTTTTACTTCCAAAAAAAAAAATTCCAGGAACCAACAAGATTCTTCTATTATTAGTCCTTTTGTAGGAGAATTAGCAAATGGAAGTGTTGTACAAAATGCTTGTAATTACCTAGAGTCTTTAATAATGGAGACAATTGCAAGTACTGTTGCAACGTTAGAGTCAACCAGTCAAATTGAGTACCAAGGTGGAGGTCCACACAATGGTTGGGATTCTTATAGAGAGGCTTCAGTGTTCTCAGTGGAGGGAAGCTCAGGCACTTATGATGTCTCTGCAGGATATACCTCACAAACTTATGCTTTTCTTCTTTCTCACTACAGTGTTTATGATTATGAAAATATGGATCTTCCACCTTTGGAAGACATTTCAGACTCGAGAAAAGTTGAAAATGTTAATTCAGAGGTCATTTTAATGAGTGTGGATGGTCATGTAATGACAACACCTATTTCATCATTTATACATATAGAGAGTGGCGATTTATGTCAACCTCAACTGGATATTGTTGGTGTTCAGGATTCTTGTAAAGAATCTAGAAAGAGAATCAAACCCATAGGCTAGGTGGTGAATGCGTGGAGAATCAAACTCTCTGAACTAGAAATCTTCAAGTTGGCGAGTGGAGCAATCGTAAGGTATGGAGTTTGAATCCGACGGGCATTGAGCTTGTAGAGCTTGATGAATTTGTTCCGAGTATGATTGACCTGGACTATTCCTTCAGTTCGGATTGTTTAGAGCTTTCGAAAGGCACCAAAGATTGATAATTGAAATAAAAGCTTCAATCTCTATGTCTCCTTCAGAGCTTTTGACTGATGCCAGATATGGTTGTTTTTCGCCACTGTATTAGAAGGATTTATCCTAAAGTTGTCTCGGATTTATACTTTTTAAATTACGATGGGTCGAAGCTATGTATGTGACACTATACCTCCGAAAATGCACGCTTGCAATTCGTGGCTCCAAACCTGAGAAGGCTTAAGGAAAAATGAGTTGTAGACATCCACTTTGGAGCCTGTAATTAGTCCCTCTTAGGGCGACATCGTCGGTCCCATAGTGAGAAAGAGAGGAAAGGTTTTAAACAAGATCAAGATCTTCATAGGCTACGATCCGCGAGAAGATATAGCTTACGAAGTCTGCTGGTACTCAATTCTCAAGCATGCAACCATGCCAGTTGAGATAACTCCCATTAAACAACCCAATTTGTCCAAAACTATTCTGTATTGGTGAAACCAGGACAAAACTGAGAGCATATAGTTTTCTTTCACCATATTTTTGACTCCGTTCTTTGCCAGTTTCGAAGGCTGGGTGGTTTTCATAGCCTGTGATTTTCGTTACACTACAAATATTAGGGAATTGGCCGAGTTTATTGATGACAAGTATGGAATTATGTGTGTTAAGCATGACTACACTCCCCAAAATGCCACAAAGATGGACGACATTCCACAGACTGCTTATCCTAGAAAGAATTGGACATCCATGGTGTTTTACAATTGCTCGCATCCTAAAAACAAGGTTTTGACACCTAGTGTTGTGAATTCTCAGTCTGTTGAATTTTTGCATAGATTCACATGGCTTGACAATGATGACATCGATTCAATCCCTTTTGTCTTGAATTTTCTTGTTGGTCACAATGAAGTCGATGATTAGAACAGGTTTCCAAGGGAAATACACTATACATCGAGTGGTCCATGGTTCGAGGCGTGGAAGGACTGTGAATTTGCAGATCTGTGGCTAAAGGAGAGGGATGAATACATCAGAACGCAAAAGATCCAAAGGGTTATTCAAGATGATCTTATTAGATTGATGGTGTAACAACCCAAATTGGACCCAAATCAGATTGCAGATGAAAAAGACAAAATCTCAGTGATGTGGGTGGTGAAGCCCAGGTTTCAGTTTTGAAACCGGACTCTGATACCATATGTAGAGCCTAGTTACTTTCAAGACTCGAACTAATTAAAAAGTTTTCTAAAATTTAGTTTAGAATTTATTTCATGATTTTCTTATACTTGGAATAAACCAGGAATAGAGAATAACAACATAATAATATCAACAACAACAACAGAATAATGATAAAAGAAATAAAATAATGATAACAACAACATATACATACCTCCACCTACATGTTGGTTTATCTAGTCCCTTTTCTGTCTGATCATGTTCATGTTCTTGTTCTTGCCCAGACTGAATATTAATCTCCCAACCAACTAGGAACAACCTCTCTGGCTCCATAGCTTTAGGAATTCTTGCGGTTTCCTGGCCCTCGAGCCCAAAATTCCCAGTGACAACAGTGCCCTGTGAGAGTTCCTCAAAACCATTTCTCCAATTTCCTCATCTTCCTCTCCCCCATAGAAATTTAGAAATCCTCAAACAGAAATAAGATCCTTCTTCCAAGTCCTCCCCTTCTTTCTTATCCTCCTCTCCCAAATCCCTCTCATTAATTCCCAACAACCTGTTGGTAGCCATTTTCATTCCTATCTTTTCCTTACAAGCTGCCTACATAAGGGTTTTGAACCCGCATTACTCTTCCCAAATTTTTAAATAAAACGACACTATAATCTTTCGCTTTCTCATACCTGCTTTTCATTTTTATTTTCACGACTGCAAGCATGAAAACCTAGAGTTGAAAGTCATGTTGATTGCATTAAAATGATCTTTTGGATTGTTATAAATCTTTTGTTTATGTGGTCATAGCTCTTTTACCTTCAACTCACTAATGGTCATACATTTATCAAAACACCAAACCTCTACTCACTTTTCATTTGACCATTGTCAATATGGTTTCGATTTAGCAATGGTTATATGATATTTTGGTGTCTTTGACCAAATCGTTGATGCAATGGTTTTATTGAACACATTAATTTTGGGGTCAATTCGTTGGTGCAATGTTCGACATATTGGTTTCTTTTAAATCATACAAATGCCATTGTTTATTTTCGGATCGAATTTTGGTTATGTATTTCATGGTTTTCAATGGTTATGTGATAATCCATTTGACATGTTGTTTACAATGCTTTTGATATACAACATTGTGATTTGAATGAAAGTCTTTAACAAGGCACCGTCGATTGTACAACTGACATAATAGTTTTGCATGGTCCCAAATTACTACACTACCCTCGCACGCATAAACATTAATGCTTGGTCGTGCATTTCGGGTTGCCTTTGTTTGTTTTGGGAAAACCTACGGGAAAATGGTTCTGTGTCTACCCTATTAACCCCCCTCACCGATTACCCTGTTGACCGTGTGCTATCTGCTATGGCTCCTGTAGTGCGAATCGAACCCAACGGTGTCCAAACATTGTTGTTATTTGATAACGCCCGAGAGGAACTAAAGAGGAATGGTTGGTTGGTTTTCATTGAAAAATTCAAGGGTTTCAATCTCATAGTCGCTCAACAATTTTCCCTTACGTTCGATGGATGCAGGGACAAAGTTGGGGACATCCAACTCGAATTGAATGAGGATTTCCTCAGCTCAACCACTGGTCTGCCAGCCGAAGGGCACAAATGTTTTAAAAATTCTAAGGTTGATGAAGTACCATGGCCGCTCCTGTTTACCTCGAGGAAAATCAACAGTTGCGACAAAGGTATGCCAGTCACAGCTCTTAAGTCTAGGTAGCATGATTTGTTGGCCATTATCAAGCAATTCATTACATGCGAGGGTAGATACGATTTAGTTTTCCTTTACCACCTACGGCTTCTCATGAGTTTCATAGATTTTCCTTTAAATATGCCACATTTCCTCCTTCGCAGTTTGTATAAAATGGATAAACGCTTCAAGAGGGAGAAATCTGACTCCATCCTCTTCCACCATTGTTTAATTATAATTGTCATAGTCCATCATTTAAGGTTGAGTGGCAACTGTTGGGAAGCTTTCTTGTTGAGGAATGGCTTTGTCAGTCCTGAAATTGGGCAAGTTGACAAAACCGTGGTCACAGAAACCCTTGTCGGGCCTGTCGTGCCCCCTCCTACACTCTTACCCTCTGTTGAACCCTCGACCTACCCGAACGATAACCTCACCGACACCCTGCCTGACTCATGCCTAAAAGACAGTGCTAAGCCTATTAAGAGGTTTGCAAAGAAAAAGGGTAAGGGTAATAATGATGTCAATTGCAAAGGTAAGAAGGTTGCGCGCTGGGTATCAAGGTGTGCTCGAAATAAACCTAAACAAAACACAGACCAAAAATCGATTGTATTGAGTGAAGATTCAGATTCCAAAATCGAGCGGTTTCTAACTGAGGAGTACTCATACTCACATGGCCTTTGTTCAGTCAAGCCCTATGACTATGTGACGAACCTCCCGCCATGCCTTAGAGCTGACCCCAACTTCCCCGGGATCAAGCTCGATAGTGGAACTACTGGTAAATTGAGAGAATCTTTACCTGTAATTACATGGCCTGATCAACCACAGTGCAATGAATGCAACTCTTGTCTCGATCGATATTATACAGATGTCCCTCTGCTCCAATCCCGAATCAAGTCCTTAGAGGATCGAGTAAATGTGTTAACCAAGGAAAATGAAAAACTGCAAGCTAATGATAAAAGGAAAAATACCACGGACTCTGTCGTTTTCAAAAATGTAGAGGTGGCCACTGCCATTGTTAATTCAAAAATAGCTTGATCGAATCGTATCCCTGAAACCAAGGTATGGTATTTCAACAATGATTTTAGAATGATTTTGTTTGCTTTGAATTAGTATAAAGGATTTGTTTGATAGATCGCATATATTTTTGTTATGATTGAATTGATACAATACGGTTCTATTTGTAAATAATAACTAGCTACAGAATCGTGAGATTCTGTAGCTAGTCATAAAATTTGAATTTTTGTTGATTTTACAACTAAACACAATCTGAAATCGTGTATTTTTGTGCATTTATAGGTGCACGCGAATTTCAAAGGAAATTGGATCGATGGTGGCATCTTTGAACATGTTTTTTTTACATAGTTTTGGATTAGGCTGTTAGTCTTAGATTGAAATAGGAATTTGGGAGATTGTTCCCATAATTTTTGCAAACAGTTTTGATCATTTCCACAAGGAATGTTTTCATCTTGTGGCCTTTATATACCTATTATTTTTTTGTAAACAAACCATCGCTGCTTGGGAGCAGAGACTATGGATTGATGATTATTCAGACTGGAATGAAAGTGGATGTTTGTACGGCTTTAGCTTTCAATACATTATACTTTTGTTAAAGTTTTAGTTCATTCAATTTGTAATCAAATTATTGACTACTTTAGATATCAAAATTTGTTACAAGTTGATGTGATGTGATTTAAATAGTGTCCATATTTGATGTATCTCATTTTACATACAACAATTATCCCATTTTAATTTAATGAACAGAAGGTTAATCTTCTTTGTTAAATGAGCAGTTATATACAAATCTTTGCAGTGAGATTTATCTTGATGTGATCATTTGTAAACTATAAAATTGTTGTTGCTGCACCCTTTACCTGTTCTTTTGTGAGAATTCAAAAGCATTGCTGCTTCGTGTTTACGTGAAGTATTGGAAAATCTGGTGCGGGTTGGCCTCATCAAACAGTGAACGCAGATGCCTATGTGCAGGACAAATAGGAGACAATAATTCTAGGTTAGTTTGCTATTTTATTTTAATAGTTTAATTGATATGAGAATTCTCTGTAGTTGAGTCAGATATATAATACAAATTGTTACTTTTATTTCTTAGTTAGATAGCTATCATTTTGTTTCTTTTCCATAAAAATTATAAAAATAAAAAAAATACTAGCTTCACTGTCATAAGAAAATTGATATATGATTTTCGCAGGTTTTTGATTAAAAATTTGCAATTTTTGAATACTATACATATAATAGAAATATAAACATATCTAGGCATTGTATATTTAATAAGTAGAATCATTATTTTGTTATCCAGTAAAACTGTAAATATATATTAGATTTGTATATAGTTTGCAAAAGCTGTTTTTTCACTTAGATTAGTTTCTTTAGCTTAGTTTTTCTTACTTTCCTAGGACTTAGATCGGCCAACAGAGCCGCTAAACCCGTCGGAGTGGATTAATCCAAACGGCTTGGGTTATTTAGACAACCCCGGACCATATCCACCCCTCCAGTTGACGAGTGGTCAATTTCGCCCGTCAACAAATGGCGCTAGAAGAAGGGCCTGAAAATGATTAATGGAATGAGGCGGTTGTAAGACTCCTCCACCACCCAACCGCTCACCTATAGTGACAAGAAGTCATTCAAATGACAACATCGTCCCTCAAACAACAACCACATCAAACAATGATCTACACATAATAGTTGAACCAGTAACCCCAAATCCTACAGGTGGTGACGTACAAGAGATTGTCCGTCAATCTCTCATAAGAACACATAGTTCCTTCGCCCGTTTAAGGCAACCAAATAGACCTTTGGACCAACCATTATATTTCTCTGATATCAGAGAACAACTTGGAGGCACTAACCTCACTTTAAACCCTACAGATCCAATCCTCACTCATGCAGCAGGAGGATCTGGAATACCACTCTCACCACCTCCATCATCCCCTTTTTCTTCTGGAGAAGATACCTCTGACAAAGGAAGTTCCTCTTCCTAGACTTCCACACCGTCCACACAAATGGCCAACCAGAACAATCCTACCAGACCCTGGCTCGAACAAGATGTAGTAGTCGTACCCGGGCCTCATCATCCCTTGCCCAAACATCTGGAGAAGTGGCTCCCCAAGTTTGACCCGGACTCTAAACAGATCATCAAAGATCACATTAAAAATTTTATGTTAGCCATTAGACTCCGTAATGTCGAGCATGAAGATGTAGTCTGCAGATTGTTCCCCTACACTTTCGAGGGCAATGCCTCTACCTGGTACTTTTCCCAGCAGCCCCACACCATCGTGTCATGGGAGAAGTTTGAATCCTGCTTTCTTGAGAAGTTTGGAGACGATAATTCCCTAGAAGTTCTGGTCATGGAGCTTTCTAGTTTAAGAATGAACCCAAAAGAGAAAATTAAAGACTTTAACCAAAGATTTTTAACACTAAATAACTGAATCCCTACGGATTCGATGCCTGCTGAGAATCTTATCATAGCATATTATACGAAAGCCTTACATCAAAGTATAACCATTTGGGTAAAGAGATCCAAGAAAACCACGTTGTTAGAAGGATTTGAAGAGGCCAGTAAGATTGAGAAAGACATCCTCAGCTTGAAAGACACTACTAGCAACAAAATAGAGACTAGTTCATCTTCCAAAAAGAAAATTGAAATCCTCCCTAGACCTACTCAAAATAAAACAAAACCTGAAAGCTTTGATCTAGAAAACTTAACAAAAGTCGTTCAAAAACTGTCAAATCAAGTTATATATTTGAAAAGGACGGCCGAAGAAGCTTCTTCGAGCAAAGGGCCTTACAAACCCCCATTTAGGAAGCCTTTTCCTACCAACTGACCCAACTCAAATATCGAGGGCCTAAATCTAGAAAGCCTGCAATTCGCTATTCAAACGATTCTATAAGTCCAAGATAACTTGATGCCTCCTGAGATTCTTGAGGAAGAAGTTGAACAAGAGACAGTTGTAGAAGATGAATCTTCTCCGAACATTTTTGGACACTTCTCAGATAGCATTTTTCAAGCTAATTTCGAGACAGTACATCCCTACAATACTAGGAGTAAGACAACAAACAAACCTTCTTTTGAAAACACTACGACTTTACCCCCAAAACAATCTAGATCAGCTGAGACTAAACAGAGTCATGTAAACCCCAACTTAGATTATGATTTAGTTGAAGATCTAAAAAATTTAAGGGCTAACATTTCTGTTTATGAATTATTAAAATTTTTGTTTCTGCTCCAAAAAATGTTACAGAATATCGCAGAGAATAGAAAAAACGATAATCCAAGCAATAACATAGTTTCTCAGAATAACCCAAAAGCTCCTCAGAAGGCCTCTGCTAAGAACAATTTTGATCCTCACGAGAAAGGAGGCCTTCCTGTAAATAATGTAACAAATGTAGATAAATTATCTTTAGAGGCTGCGAGTAAAAAGCCACAAGCTTCCACCATTAGTACTCACAGAAATGTACCTCCATTTTTGTTAACTTTTGAAATCTTTAATAGGAACGTGCACAATTGTATGGTAGATTTAGGAGCGTCATACAATGTAATGCCATGGGCTGTGTGTCAGAAGATTAATGTTGAAGTTGAACCATCCACCTTAAAGATCATCCAACTTGATCAAACTAGTGTTAAGGTTATAGGCGAATTAAGAAATGTGCTTATAAGATTATCGTCTAACCCCAAAGTTCATCAAGTGATTGATATTATTGTTGTGGATATTCCAGAAGTTTATGGTTTTTTTTTAAGCAGAGATTGATCAGAGAAGCTACACGGCTATTTCGTGACAGATTGGTCTCACTTGTGGCTGATCGAGAATGGAAAGCCCAAAAAAATCAAGGTAAATCGTGAACGTTACCTAAAGTTCACAGTGACAGATTTAAATGATCCCAATGAACCATTTACACCTTCTACCGATTCACCCGAAATACAAGGGATGGATACCTTTTTCAGCAATTTCATGGCCGAGACTTCAGCTATCACTAACCCAGAACAACAGTCCGAGCTTGTGGCATACATGCATCCAACAGTTTCAACCCAATGGTCTCATGCACCCGGCAAAAATCAAATATGCTCTCTTTACTTTGACGGATCAAAGTCCAAGGAAGGAGCTGGTGCGGGCTACGTTATTATTGATCCAATAGGTAACAAAACCCTGATTGCATGCAGGTTAGAGTTTGAATGTACAAACAACACAACAGAATATGAGGCTTTATTGCAAGGCCTCAGAAAAAGCATTAGATATGAACATTCAAAATTTGACTGTCTTTGGTGATTCAGAAATCATGGTTAGACAAGTAAGAGATTCTATCCACTATTTGTCTCTGCATCTTAAAAGCTACCAATCTGAGGTATGGAATTTAATGAAGAAGTTTTCTTCTTTTAACATAAATTCTATTCCTAGATTGAATAATTCGGAAGATGACTTATTAGCTAATGTAGCTTCAAAACTCTTTCCTGCAGAAGGCTTGTCCCCAAATGCATTCTCCGTCGAACTTTTGTTCAGGCCATCCGTTCCCGACAATATCACGAATTGGAGAGTCTTCGACGACGATCAACAAATTATTAGTTTCATGCATATGGAAGAAACTTTCCAAGGCACAGTGATCGACGAATGCACTCATGACGAGAATCTTCGCGATTTCACGGTAATACCCGATCCGAGATCTCCTGAATATTCATCGGACATGGTAAATTCTATCCCTAAATCTATAGTTATATTAGAAAAAATTTATGATCTTCAAGATAAATTCAAAAAATCGGCCAATTGTAAAACAAATAGTTCCTCTTTATCGTATGAAAAAGTAAACTTGGGAATTGATGACAATCCACAGTGCATTAATTTAGGGGTGGGGTGTTCTGAACAAGAGAAAACGACGTTTATTAAATTTTTTAAGAAATTCAAAGATGTTTTTGCATGGACGTATGATGGCCTAAAAACCTTTGACCCTAACATCATACAAAACGTCATTCTTATGAAACCCCAAACCTTGTCGTTTCAACAAAAGTTAAGAAAAATGGACCCTAAGCTCGAAACGACCGTCAAAAAAGAATTAAATAAACTCTTGAATGATAAGATAATTTTCCCAGTTAGGCACATGCAATGGGTCTCTAACCTGGTCCCTGTCTGGAAGAAGAGTGGTGAAATCCGACTATGCGTCGATTTTCGAAATCTTAATCGAGCGTCTGATAAAGACAACTACCCTGTCCCACCCATGGAACAGATCCTTCAACAGGTATCTGGTTCTGAAAGATTATTCTTATTGGATGGTTTTTCAGGGTACAACCAAGTCTTGATGTCTCCTTCAGACCAACTTAAAACTACCTTCTGCACTCCATGGGGCACCTACGCTTATAGGAAAATGCCCTTTGGACTCATTAATGCTGGTGCCACTTTCCAGAGAGTGATGGACATCACTTTTCAAGGCTTAATCAATCAATCTGTCATAGTTTACCTAGATGATGTTACTATATTATCGAAAAACAAAGCTGATCATCTAGCTCATTTGAGATCCGTTCTACAGTGATGTCGTAAGTACGACATTTCCTTAAATCCTAAAAAATCCATCTTCGCAGTAGAACAAGGTAAGCTCTTAGGATTTATTGTATCAAGTAAAGGGATGATTATTGACCCTGAAAGGAATCAAGTCATCTCGAAACTCCCCCCTCCCTCGTCAAAAAACTCTATGCAGTGTTTCTTAGGCCAGATAAACTTTGTCAGGAGATTCGTCCCCAGTTTCTCAGAAATGGTGAGACCTTTACAAAACTTAATAAAAAAGGACGCACAATATCATTGGGGACCCTTAGAAAACCAAACTTTTAATTCAATAAAAAAGGCTATAATAGACGCTCCTTCTCTCATGAGCCCCGACTTTTCGTAAGACTTCACACTCTACACATTTGCTTCTGACCGCTCCTACGCTACTGTCCTAACTCAAAATAACGCTGAAAATAATGAAGTCCCAATTGCCTTTATGAGCTCTGCTTTCAAAGGCGCAGAACTTAATTACCCAGCGGTAGATCAGCAAGCCTATGTTGTTTTTAAAGCAGTAAAGCACTTCTGATCTTATCTTTTGAAATTTAGGACAAAAATTATTGTCCCTTACCCGACCGTCAGAAATCTGTTAGTGCAGAAAGAACTAGGTGAAAAGAGGGCGAACTGGGTCACCTCCTTACAAGAGTATGACATAGAAATCAACCCAGCACAAATAGTGAGAGGCCAAGGGCTATGCAAGTTAGTTGCTGACTCAGCGGCAGGACAACAAGAAGAAAACGATGTGTCAAACCCAGGACAACACAATCAAAATTCAATATGTTGTGCACAAAACCCTGTCAATCCCTGGTATGACGATATAAAATTCTATCTTGAACATGGGTCAGCCCCCCATCACATGGATCCCACTAAAAGAAGAGATTTAAGATTAAAATATGCCTCCTTTCAGTTGATTAACTGTATTTTGTTTCGTCAAAATTTTGATGGAGTACTAATGCACTGTCTTGAGAAAGATGAAGAAAAAAAGGTCTTATTAGAATTGCATGCAGGAGAAGTTGGTGGACATTTTTGTGGGGATACCACTGCCCATAAAGTATTAAGAGAAGTTTATTACTGGCCTACACTTTTTAGAGATGCTCATGCCTTGTGCCGCAAGTGTATTATTTGTCAAAAAGCATCCGAGCGGATACAGAAACCAGCCTTCCCTTTGCAACCTGTTTCAATAGACTCCCCTTTTCAGCAGTGGAGTCTTGATATTATAGGTCCAATCAATCCGCCATCCTCATAGCAACATAAGTTTATCATAACAGCCACAGATTACTTCACCAGGTGGTCTGAAGCTGCCCCATTAAGAGCTGTAAATACCAGTCAGGTAATTGCCTTTTTAAATTCAAATATTATTACTCGTTTTGGTATCCCTGATTGTTTAGTATTCGATAACGCTTCTTATTTTTTGTCTCTTGATATGATTGAGTTCGCTCTAGAAAAAGGAATTAAATTAAAGTATTATGCCATCTATTACCCTCAGGGCAATGAATTGGCAGAATCAACTAATAAGAATTTGATTAAAATCATCAAGAGAACGGTATCTGAAAATCACAAAAATTGGCATAATGCATTGTTAAACGCAATCTGGGCTGATAGAGTAACTCCAAAAACTACTGTGGGTAACTCTCCCTTCTTTCTTGTCTATGGAAGAGAAGCAATTCTTCCACCACATATTCTTCTTCGCTCGCTGCAGCTATCACAGAAAATACAATAAGAGAACTGCTCCCCTTTGGAGAATCGAATTAACGCTTTAATAAAACTAGAAGAGGTAAGGGCTCAAGCAAAATGGAAGTTGGATCAGCATCAACTAGTGGTTAAAAGCTGGATTGATTCCAACTCTGCCTCTGAAATAAACTTTGAAATAGGTGACCTTGTCCTGAAATGGGACAAACCACATGAGGGAAAGGGAGAGCATATGAAGTTCCAGAGCCTATGGCTAGGACCGTTTTTGATTGCTAAGAAATTAGGTCCCAGCTCTTTCAGACTACAAAGTCTAGAGGGACAGCCAGACACCTATCTGGTGAATGGCCAAGCTCTAAAAAGGTATTTCGCTTGATGACAACCCTATGTACACTGTGTAAATATTTTTCCTTTGTTTGTTTTTCATTTTCTTTTGCTGTTGTGGTTTTGATTTCTCCCTTACGCTTATCAGTTTTTACTTTTGAAATACACATACCTGCATTATGAACTGTTCAGATTAAGAGAACATAATTTTTTTTTCTCTAAAATGACTGCTGCAAGATTGTCTAAACATCAATTATGATATGCTTCTGAAATTTACAACCATGTTTAAGAAGGCCTGTTGTTTGAAAGAACTTTATTGATTTCAATCTGTAATTGAAGCCTGTCATGATCATCCATTTTCTTCTTACGCTGTCCCTGTTCCTTAAGGGAACAACTCAGAAGATGTCTCCCTGCCTCTGAAGGTCGGTTTATTAATAAACTATCTCTAGATCTTAAAAAATGACAGTTTAAAAATCTTTCTCAAGGTCTGTAATTTATTAAAATATGTCCAAAATATCATAATTTTCAGCGTCACCCCGCTCAATTATATATCTTAAAAAAAAAAAAAAAAAAAATCACTAAAAGAGTTGTGGGAAGTGCTTGTAAACCCGTCCGGATACTGAACAGGTCTGCTGGCAGCGGGTAAAAGCATGCATGATTCCAAGATAACTTCTTCAGGGCACTGAACAGGCCCGCTGGCAGCGAATCAATGTCGGGTATATGAAAATTTGCAACTATGGAACCTCTTGACCTTAAAACGTCCTTTATTCTGATCTGGAACTTCCTAGCAGGATACGGATATCAGAGTGGGTTAAATGGAAACCATGTTGAGGCTATGGACGCCTACTGGAAACAGTGGCTCTGTCAACAGTATTGAATATTTTATCCTTAATATCATGACTTGCTTTAATTAAGATTGTTATCAGTTTTCATCTTTTAAAATAACCAGCTGGAATTTTTATGATTGATGACGATGTTTAAACAATTTTCTGGTTGTTTTTGAGTTAGAATTATTCTCATTATTTTAATCTGGATTTGTTTGTTTGGCAGAGATAACTGCTTCTACTAGTGTGTCGCCATTGTTGGAAGCCATTTTCATTCCTATCTTTTCCTTACAAGCTGCCTACACAAGGGTTTTGAACCCGCATTACTCTTCGCAATTTTTAAAATAAAACGACACTATTATCTTTCACTTTCGCATACCTGCTTTTCATTTTTATTTTCACGACTGCAAGCGTGAAAACCTAGAGTTGGAAGTCATGTTGATTGCATTAAAATGATCTTTTGGATTGTTATAAATATTTTGTTTATGTGGTCATAGCTCTTTTACCTCCAACTCACTAATGGTCATACATTTATCAAAACACCAAACCTCTACTCACTTTTCATTTGACCATTGTCAATATGGTTTCGAGTAAGCAATGGTTATATGATATTTTGGTGTCTTTGACCAAATCATTGATGCAATGGTTTTATTGAACACATTAATTTTGGTGTCAATTCGTTGGTGCAATGTTCGACATATTGGTTTCTTTTAAATCATACAAATGCCATTGTTTATTTTCGGATCGAATTTTGGTTATGTATTTCATGATTTTCAATGGTTATGTGATAATCCATTTGACATGTTGTTTACAATGCTTTTGATATATAACATTGTGATTTGAATGAAACTCTTTACCAAGGCGTCGTGAATTGTACAACTGACATAATAGTTTTGCATGGTCCCAAATTACTACACCACCCTCGCACGCATAAACATTAACGCTTGGTCATGCATTTCAGGCTGCCTTTGTTTGTTTTGGGAAAACCTGCGGGAAAATGGTTCTGTGTCTACCCTGTTAACCCCCCTCACCGATTAACCTGTTGACTGTGTGCGATCGTGTATGGCTCCTGTAGTGTGAATCGAACCCAACAGTGTCCAAATGTTGTTGTTATTTGATAACGCCCAAGAGGACCTAGAGAGGAATGGTTGGTTGGTTTTCATTGAAAAATTCAAGGGTTTCAACCTCGCAGTCGATCAACAATTTGCCCTTACATTCGATGGATGCAGGGCCAAAGTTGGGGACATCCAACTCGAATTGAATGAGGATTTCCTCAGCTCAGCCACTGGTCTTCCAGCCAAAGGGCACAAATGGTTTAAAAATTCTAAGGTTGATGAAGTACCATGGCCGCTCCTATTTACCTCGCGGAAAATCAATAGTTGCAACAAAGGTATGCCAGTCACAGCTCTTAAGTCTAGGTGGCATGATTTGTTGGCCATTATCAAGCAATTCATTACATGCGAGGTAGATATGGTTTAGCTTTCCTTTACCACCTATGGCTGCTCATGAGTTTCATAGATTTTCCTTTAAATATGCCACATTTCCTCCTTCGCAGTTTGTATAAAATGGCTAAACATTTCAAGAGGGAGAAAGTCGACTCCAGCCTCTTCCACCACTGTTTAATTAAAATTTTCATAGTCCATCATTTAAGGTTGAGTGGTGACTGTTGGGAAGCTTTCTTGTTGAAGAATGGCTTTGCCAGTCCTGAAATTGGGCAAGTTGACAAAACCGTGGTCACATAAACCCTTGCCAGGCCTGTCATGCCCCCTCCTACACTCTTACCCTCTGTTGAACCCTTGACCTACCCAAACGATAACCTCACCGACACCCTGCCTGACTCATGCATAAAAGACAGTGCTAAGCCTGTTAAGAGGTTTGCAAAGAAAAAGGGTAAGGGTAATAATGATGTCAATTACAAAGGTAAGAAGGCTGCACACTGGGTATCAAGGTGTGCTCGCAATAAACCTAAACAAAACACAAACCAAAAACCAATTGTATTGAGTGAAGATTCAGATTCTGAAATCGAGCGGTTTCTAATCGAGGAGTACCCATACTCACATGGTCTTTGTTCATTCAAGCCCTATGACTATGTGACGAACCTCCCGCCATGCCTTAGAGATGACCCCAACTTCCCCGGGATCAAGATCGACAGTGGAACTACTGGTAAATTGAGAGATTCTTCACCTGTAATTACACGACCTGATCAACCACAGTGCAATGAATGCACCTCTTGGCTCGACCGATATTATACAGATGTTCCTCTGCTCCAATCCCGAATCAAGTCCTTAGAGGACCGAGTAAATGTGTTAACCAAGGAAAATGACAGACTGCAAGCTAATAATAAAAGGCAAAATACCATGGGCTCTGTCGTTTTCAAAAATGTAGAGGTGGCCACTGCCATTGTTAATTCAAAAATAGCTTGATCAAATCATATCCCTGAAACCAAGGTATGGTATTTCAACAATGATTTTAGAATGATTTTGTTTGCTTTGAATTAGTATAAAGGATTTGTTTGATAGATCGCATATATTTCTATTATGATTGAATTGATACAATACGGTTCTGTTTGTAAATAATAACTAGCTACAGAATCGTGAGATTCTGTAGCTAGTCATAAAATTTGAATTTTTGTTGATTTTACAACTAAACACAATCTGAAATCGTGTATTTTTGTGCATTTACAGGTACACACGAATTTCAAAGGAAATTGGATCGATGGTGGCATCTTTGAACATGTTTTTTTTTACATAGTTTTGGATTAGGCTATTAGTCTTAGATTGAAATAGGAATTTGGGACATTGTTCCCATAATTTTTGCAAACAGTTTTGATAATTTCCACAAGGAATGTTTTCATCTTGTGGCCTTTATATACCTATTATTTTTTTGTAAACAAACCATCGCTACTTGGGAGCAGAAACTATGGATTGATGATTATTTAGACTGGAATGAAAGTGGATGTTTGTACGGCTTTAGCTTTCAATACATTATACTTTTGTTCAAGTTTTAGTTCATTTCAATTTGTATTCAAATTATTGACTACTTTAGATATCAAAATTTGTTACAGGTTGACGTGATGTGATTTAAATAGTGTCCATATATGATGTATCTCATTTTACATACAACAATTATCCTATTTTAATTTAATGAACATAAGGTTAATCTTCTTTGTTAAATGAGCAGTTATATACAAATCTTTGCAGTGAGATTTATCTTGATGTGATCATTTGTAAACTATAAAATTGTCGTGAACATTCAAAAGCGTTGTTGCTTTGTGTTTACGCGAAGTATTGGAAAATCTAGTGCGGGTTGGCCTCATCAAACAGTGAACGCAGATGCCTATGTACAGGACAAATAGGAGATGATAATTCCAAGTTAGCTTGCTATTTTATTTTAATAGTTTAATTGATATGAGAATTCTCTGTAGTTGAGTCAGATATATAATACATTGTTACTTTTATTGCTTAGTTAGATAGCTATCATTTCGTTTCTTTTTTATAAAAAATATTAAAATCAAAAAAATACTAGCTTCGCTATCATAAGAAAATTGATATATGATTTTCACAGGTTTTCGATTAAAAATTTGCAATTTGTGAATACTGTACATATAATAGAAATATAAACATATCTAGGCATTGTATATTTAATAAGTAGAATCATTATTTTGTTAGCCAGTAAAACTGTAAATATATATTATATGTGTATATAGTTTGCAGAAGCTGTTTTTTCACTTAGATTAGTTTCTTTAGCTCAGTTTTTATTACTTTCCTAGGACTTAGATCGGCCAACGGAGCCGCTAAACTCGTCGGAGTGGATTAATCCAAACGACTTGGGTTATTTAGACAACCCCGGATCAGATCCACCTGTCCAGTTGATGAGCGATCAATTTCATCCGTCAACACAACCTTATCCCCCTATTAATTACTTCACCCACCTTTTAATAGTAAAATAATAAAAGACTCATTAATATATTTTAATAATTAATTAAATTTAAATTAAAAACTATGATAAAATTAATCAATTTGGGTTGTTACATTAAAATGGTTTGAGTAGGTGGATCGGTGAGACTTTAAAGAAATGAAAAGACAACAGATATCATTGCAGATCGGTGATAGACCATTGGGCTATGGATTCATAAACAATCTACTCAATAAAGGCATTTAAGCTCCCTTTCAGACAAAAACTTTGTATAATGATGAAGAGAAAAAATAAGAGAATAACATAAAGATGAATATTCGCTAAGAAGAGATCCTCTCTGTGAAGAGAATTTAGATGTGTCTGAACATTAAACAATGATAGATAGACAAGCTTATAACAGATCCTCTACCGCATCAGGAATCTATCAGTCAAAGACAATACATTCAAACAAGATGAAAAATAGAACTTATATGTGTCTGAACAATAAACAATGATAAATAGGCAAGCTTACAACAGATCCTCTACCGCATCAGGAATCTATCGATCAAAGGAAAATTTTAATCCTTAAAATCAACAATTACATTCAGACAAGATGAAGAATAGAATAGAGAACATAGAAGACAAATCTGATGAAACAACTCATATGAGTCTTCAATAAAAATACCATTTACAGCTACATGCTCTTCCGCCTTACAAATTGAAATATACAATCATAAACATTTCTCAAAACTTCTTTCAGTCTTGGGCTGAACCCCGTCCTCGTAGACATATCATTCATCTGATGTATTTATAATCAAAACAATTGACATGTCTTGTTGCTTGGGCACCTCCTTTCCAGTGTCATGTTTCTTCTCTTGTATGTCATGTTCCTTCTGTCAAAAGGAAACCCTGGTCAGTATGGGCGTGCAGGAGAAACTGCCCTTTGTGGTACTTCGGGTTGACAGTTTTCTATGTCCTTGGCTAGACCCCCCATGCTTCCATGTAAGGGGGCAGTGGATTGTTCAACCACTATTCCTTCTTTCATTAACTAACTTCTCCTTGGGATCGGGATGAGGCCTTACGCCTACCTTGTTGCCACGCGCTTCTCTTGGATAGGGGGGCCTATAAAATCATGTTATTGCGGAAGTTTCCAAGGGTGGTTTGGGTCCACACTGCTTCGACCCCACAATTCACCACCAACTACCACATACTTCTTCCGCTATACCATGGTTTCGATTTCGGGGCCGCTTAGAAATTTATCATTTGAGCATGTTTCGTGCTTGCAATGAAGTGTGGTCATTGATCTATTGTAATCTATGATCTGGGTAACCCAACTTTGGTGCTTGGAGCTTTGAATGCTAAGCAAGAATATCTCCCAAAGTACTTTCTTTCGGTTGACGTGGTAGCCTCTCGTTACTTCAGGACTTTGGGCTTCAGGCACTTAGATGTAGAAGGTCTCAATTTGTCTGAATGGTCAAATAACGAAATTATTTCAAAGATCCATAGTCCTCGTTGATTTGAGATCAATGTTCCACAATTACTTCGGGAGTTTGGGCTCCGGGCCTTTTCAGTGCATAGCTCCTACAATCCTTCGGAGTGTCGTATCTCTAAAGTGAGAGATCTGCCTCCATGTGTCCTCTTGTTTTGGACGGCCAAAATTCACTTTGGGAGTTCGGGCTTTCAGGTGATACTGCTGTGAAGAGAAACATTCTTGTTGATTTGAGATCAACGGTCCACAATTACTTCGAGAGTTTGGGTTTCGAGCCTTCTCAATGCATAGCTCTTACAATCCTCTGGAGCACCATATCTCTGAAGTGAGAGATCTGCCTCCACGTGTCCTCTTGATTTGGACGACCGAGATTCACTTCGAGAGTTCGAGCTTTGGGCCTTTTCAATGCATAGCTCTTGCAATCCTCCGGAGTGCCGTATCTCTAAAGTGAGAGATCTTCCTCCACACGTCGTCCTGTTTTGGACAACCGAGATTCACTTCGAAAGTTCGGGCTTCAGTAGTTTTCTTTTGCTTTCTCGCACAATTCTCTGAAGTGTCGTATTTTCGAAGTGTTAGATCTATCGACGCGTGTCCTCAGCCTTCAATGGCTCATATTTACTTTGGGACTTCGTGCCTTCCAGAGTCCTTTACTCACTCAACTTTTACTTGCTTCCTCCCGGAGTACGAGATCGTCTGACACATGTCCCTTGCTTGAAGATCAAGGATCCTGAGTGATTGCGGGCTCACAACTTGTGCAAAATTTAATTTCCTTCCCGATCCCCGCAATGTGAAGATTCTCATTCGTAGAGGGATCGATATGCACCGTTGATCTGTTGATCTAGCAAGATCAGCGATCCTGAGTGATTGCGGGCTCACAACTTGTAGAAATTTTAATTTACTTCCCGATCCCCGCAATGCCTCCCCACCGTTGATATCTCTCCAATGAGATCTTATAGTCGTGACTTAATCTTTGCTTGATCTGACGGTTGATCTTACTCTCGCTCAGATCTTACGGCTAAAAATTAAACCCACTAGTTTGCTTGTATTAGCAGCCCAAAATGGACTTCTTTTGAATGTTGTCCTTGGACTTTACCTGTACAACAAAAGACTTGGTCGTCGTGTGACTTTGACAACTTTGTGTGATAACAGGTGCCTATACAACGGCTGATGTAGCCTCTCCCTTGTTCTTCCAAGCTCCTCATTTTTTAACAAAACCAAGGGTGTTACGATTTTAATACCAACAATGTTAGGCAGTGAGGGGGCTACTTGGTCTAGTGCCAACGTGACCTTTCATTTGTCCCAACCGTTTCTTTTCTTCTCCTATCATTTACTGATGAGCGTTAAATAATTCAAAGATGATTTTAAGGATGGAAATTTATTTTAAAATGTAGAAACCTTGGCGAATATTACTAATCCTTCGTATGCCAACTATAAATGTTTGGCGATATTTTTGTAAAAATATTCAAAGTTCTAAGGATTTTATATAGTTTTTATAAAATTTTGACGATTTTTAAGGTAAAATAATTTTATCCTATAGAATTTGGGCGAATCATTTTTAAAATAGCGAATTTCATTTTGGAAAAGCCATAGAAAATTAGCCCATGAGCGAAATTTAACCCCTAAAATCATCCATGGCGTTAATGGTACCTTCATTGTTTACCTTTATTGACTTGCCGATATTTAGTGTGGCTTCTTCTGGTCCAAAACCTGCAACAACTGATGATTTAGGATAAGTTCATGCGAAGAGATTCAGACTCTGATCTAGCGTCCTCAACAGTTCCTCTTTCATTTATGTTTCAATATCGTCTGAAAGGAAGGGCGACCTACAAAGAGGACAAGTCCTCTGTTGGTGATCAACCCATTTATCCAAACACCGTCTGTGAAAGATATGACTGTAGTTCGTCAGAATTCAGATCTTTTCGTGTCTCTCCACGTTGTTCAAGCAGACCGCACACATTACATCCTCATCCTCCGTCTCTTATGCCAAAACAACGAACCTGACAATAGGTAACTTCTCACGAACCCTCTGCGCAGAAATGGAATAGCACGCCTCCAAACATGAGTTGGTTTGATCCGGCCAAGAGGTTTCTGTTTCGAGAAAATCTCCAAACCCCATCAACCGGCGGAGCCAGCAGACGACAAATCTGATAAACCCAAATACAAACGCGACGTTAAGGAGCAGCCTTGGGACGAGAAGCTCTAAATACCCAACAGGAAATCCCATTGGTCAAGGGAAGGTTCTTCTTCACTTAAACAACTATCTCTCAATCAATGATTTAACAGAGCAGAGGCTAGAAACAAATAACAAATAGTATGAAGTTGAGCCCACCCAGATAGGCTTCTGCCAATAAATTCAAAGGAGACACCCAACAGTGCCTGTCCCTACAGCCAAAGCTTGATATTCATTGCCCCGAAACAGACAAGTATAGAAGAAGAGATGACCCAGTTGCACATGAGATCCAGCCAACAATCTCAATTATGCACTGGAACAAATACTGCTGACAGCACCCTCTCCAGATTAAAAAATCTATTAAACACTTGTTTAAACAAAGGGAATCATTATTCAGGGGCATGTTAGGGTGCATTGTAATTGGAGGCAGTAGGTAGTGAGTCAGTCCAGGCATTCAGGATGTCAATAATAATATCATATCCCCAAAATGGGGCAGTTTGTACGCCTTGATCCCAGACAGAGACTGCATTTTCCAGGTATGTAGGGAAGGATGGAAAACTTTCACGTGACAAGACATTGATAAATAGGAAAAAAATGTATGTATTTAGATATGCGTTGTAACTAAGTAGATATAGCAATGCTGGGATTAATACAAAATGAATATATTTAGTATTTTGGGTCCCTTTGGCTTTCCAGATGGAGGAAGAGATGGGTCCCTTTTTAACTCACTCTCTTAATAGTGCCAAACGTATGCGATATCAACTATAATTTATTAAAAAAATAGTTTAAATTATAAGAAAATCTGACTTCAAATTATAAAAAAAAAAATTGTTGTATGCCATGACTATGAAGATAGCGGATGGCAAGTTCAATCCCTTCCCTTAAGCGGAGAGGTATGGTTACGAAAGGTTGTAACGTTTTCTAGGAAGAGACTTTTATGGAATTCGTTGGTATATCCTCGAAACGAGCGAAGCCATGTCGTATGAAAAAAACACCTTTTTGATTGGTAGCTGCAAGCCTAATATGATCTTGGATGAATTGTGAGGCTATGTATCTACCCATATGCTCAAAATTACAATTTGAAAAATGTAAATTATCATAATTTTTCATCTACAGAAAGTTTTAGGTTGACCTAAAAAATGAAATTCTCCACTTTGTAACAAAACCTTAATCTTTGTTAATCACTTAGACGTGGCAATCAGCTAGCCACCATATACAAATAGATAATTACAATATGATATACCTTGATAATCTCCACCACATATACCGTGGATATAACACTTGATCATTACCACAATCTAATTAAGTAATTAATATCTTATATAAGATCTAATTAATTAATTAAATATTTGAATAATAATGCACATAAAGTTAAAAACACAACCTCTGATATTGAAAAACCATAGCTCATATACATCATGTACCTACAGTATAGAATCCGAGAGCAAAATGCGAATGCGAAATAATTGTATGGACAATTTTTTTAGCTTTGAAATTGCATTGACAATTATTTTAGCTTCGAAATTGCCGTATGAAATACATTGCAACGATCTAAGACTCTACGCTTATTACTTAGGACCATCTGATATGAAAAAACCAAATATCTAGGGATATTCTAATTAGATTAAAGAGAACTTTGTAAAATGACAAAGACAAGGTAAATCAAAGTGGCGAGCCCTAATGTATATACCAAATGTGAGCGCTTTAGCTAAATCCTAACCGATGAGGATCAATACTTCTAGCTTTTATTAGAAGATTAACATGTTAGATGGGCCATTGTTTCCATCTATGCCCTAGACAATATTTTCAAACATTAATTGTTAGACGCACTGACACACACAACGATATATAACTCTATTGTCAAATGTCATTTTTGGGATTAATTGCGTAGAGTAAGTCATTAATCTATGACCCATATCCATGAGTATTAGTTGCAACTGACCAATAATTTTCATGATTTGAATAGTCCACTTAGCACTCATCGCATCGGGTGATGCTCACAGGGGTGAAGAAGTGGGCTTGCAACCAACGAAATGAGTCACATAGCATCAATCATCACTTCTGGGGCTTGCACCCGGTAACCAGGACTTCCTGTGTGGTCATCCATTTCAAGACGCCTATGGCTCAAGCGTGCTTAACTATGGAGTTTTCCCCACAATCAAGCCCACTTAGCTTTCTACCCCATTTGCAAAACCTTAGCAAGTATTGTGCCTTATAAACTATCCAATTAGAGCTCCCTTCACTCTTATTAGTTAAGCATAGAGGGGCTTCAGTAGTGCAACATATTAGATGCCATTTTTGGAATCAACTGCGTAGAGAAAGTTATTAATCTATGACACATATCCATGAGTATTAGTTACAACTAACCAATAATTCTCATGATTTGAATGGTCCACTTAGCATTAATTGCATCGGGTGATGCTCACAGGGGTGAAGAAGTGGGATTATGGAAGCTCCTCTATGCGTATCTCTATTTTCCTTAGTGTGTGCTATTGAGATATATGTATGCATTAAGAGTAGTTGAATTTTTTTACCGCTATGGTTGTAACATGTAATTTGTTCATTGCATTTAATGAAAAGGCATTGTCTATATTCATTACAATTGAATTTGTCAACAATTTTTATCGACTGATGAACTAGCAATAGGAAAAGATGGCACACAATTAGTAGCATGTCTATTTATGTTATGAAACACATACTTAACATATCATAAGAAACCAGAGTACACACAATGTACAACAAATGTGAGTGTGGAGCACAACTCCAAAATAAATAAGAGAGATGAGTTACATAATAATTCCTTAAATAATAGGAGAGCCTCCTCCAAATAACCCATTAGATTCATAAATCCTAATCACATTTTCCCTCGATAATGACTACATGATCACTATATAAACTTATTTACACATTGCACATGTGGCCCCTCTATTAGGAAAACCACTATTAAATATACATTTACCCAATTACATATACATTTAACCCCATATATGCCCCCCTTGGGTGTTATATCATATAGATTTAACCCCATATATGCCCCCTTGGGGTCATATCATATAGATTTAACCCCATCTATGCCCCCCCCCTTGGGTTTATACCATAGTACATCCACTTTTACATTGGCACACTCTATGATTTTTTGCAATGTTGTATTGTAACATCTATAATATTTTCTTATTGATGAATAACCAAGAAAGATACCTTCATCAGCTCTGGAGTCAAATTTTCCCAAATCCTCATCATCTCTCTTTATATAGCACTTTCTTCTGGAAACTTTGAAGTATTTAACTCTTGTTGGTCTACTTTTCCATAATTCATGAGGTGTTTTGTTATTGTTGAGTTTGATTTTCCCTCTATTCACAATGTTGATTGCTTCTCTCCAAAACCTATCTGATAGTTTGGATTAATTCAACGTTGTTCTTGTGATATATTGTATAGATCTATTCTTCCTTTCTACCACAACATTCTGTTGTGGAGTTCTTGCAGCTGACAAATGTCTCCTTATTCCATGAATCTCACAAAATTATTCAATTTCATGTGAGATAAAATCACCTCCTATGTATGATCTCAAGCACTTTCTTTTCAAATTAGTTTCGTTTTCAACCAAGCCTTTAAATGCTTTGAACTTCTCAAATGCTTCATATTTTTTTTTTAGGAATGCAACCCATGTCATTCTAAAGTAATCATCAATGAACAACATGAAGTGATTTTTCACCTTGTAGACTTTGTGTTCTTGTAGGCCCACAAAGATATGTACGAACAAGTTCCAATGGATTAACTATTGAGTAGTACTTTGATTTGAAGCTTGCTCTTGTCTATTTGCCATGCTAACATTGCTTGCAAAGAGTTTTTGAAGGTTTAACAATCTTTGGCATGTATCTCACTGCTTGTTTAGTGCTAATTTTTACTAGATTATCAAAGTTCATATGGCCCATTCTTCTATGCCATAACCAACTTTCATCTAATTGTCCCATATAGAACTTTTCTCTGTGGATCTCATTGAGGATATATACATTGTTTGATGTTCTATATGCATTTTCCACTAATCTTCTCAAGCCTTTCTTCCTTATCTCATAGCCTTTATATTGATATGTGATATTGTGTCCTTTATTGCACATTTGACTAACAATGAATATATTGTGTTTTAGACCTTCAACATAAAAGAAATTTTTTGTTTTAGTCTTTCCATTGCTAAGACTAAGTGTACCTTTTCCATCTATCCTTGCGGTAGAATTATCTCCAAATGTCACACTGCCTTCGTTAAATTTTTTCAAAGTGAGAAACATGCTCAAGCCATTGTCACCTATCATGTGGCTTGAGCATCCATTGTCAATGTACCATTGGTTTCCCTTTTTTTTTTAGCATGAAGGGAATCTTGCACAAGCATAGATTCATCCTTCTTTTGCTTTTGTTTCTCATGCTTCCTTTTCCAAACTCTTTTGGGTTCTATCTTTTGTTTGGAAAGGGTATCTTCTTCCTTGTTTTTCTTAGAAGTTTCCACTATGCCACTTCTACAAAAGCATGTTATATGCCCATAGTTGTTGCAATATAACATACAACATTGTAATCAAACAAAGGGGCGAATCAATTATAGTTTATGATTGAGAACCCATAAGTACTTCTGTCTTTTTTCCACACATACTTATTTCTAGCATGTGCTCTACAATATATTTCTTTATGACCAAAATTATTATAGAAAAAGAAATAACCAAAATTAATTTTGGTACTGGGTCATGTGAGGTCACTTTGGTGGGAAAGATATTTTGAACATGTCCTTCTTGTCTTTGGAAGGAATGTCGATTTTCTGCAGAACATCAGTTTCTTTCTTCCTGTTGTTTTCAACATTGATGGAGCTTTTAAGTACATTGACATAGCTTTCATATTTTCCTTCATTTAGTACTTTCTTCGGTGGCTTTGTAGCTTTTGAATCTTTTTTGGTGGTTGTATGACTCTTATCATAGCCAAGAATAGTCTTAAATGAATGGATACCTTTGACAATTAATGATATCATCTATGTTAAGAACCAAACATCAATATAGCATAGAAAAACATCAGGAAAAGTACTCAATGCCTTGAAAAAGAGATAATTTCAGATAATAAGCCTCTTCGAGGGGGAAACCTCCTTTT
>JZKD02S0916665.1:405750-480351 GCA_000966675.3 Picea glauca | reverse complement strand
TAAATAAAATAACATTACTAATCTAATATGCCCCAATTAAGGGGTAATAAATAACATTACTAATCTAATATGCCCCAATTAAGGGGTAATGAGCCAATATTAGGGCTTAACAGTCTAAGGTTTCAAAATGCATTTTAAACTTCAATATTATGTTCAATTTAATAGTTATTTTCTCCAATTCCTTTCTTTAGGAAACAATTTCAGATTCTATCTTTTCACAGTTTTATTCCTTTTCCTTCAACTAGATTCTCACCACTTCTTCTATCCTTCTTGTTTATTCTAATTGAATATTTAGGTTCATGATAATATTTTGTGTTTCTTCAACACTTTGTGAATTTTTTTTATTTTGAATCATGATCATCTTCTTCATATTTCTATAGTTGTTCCTTTCATTTCAAATTGTTTTTCCTAAGCTTCTTTATTTTTCTTGAGGAACATGTGAATTATTCTTCAAGATCCACTTCCCAATATGTTTCGACATTTTCCTCTTCTTTTGAATCCATCTTTTATTTCCCTTTTTCCTCATCAATATTTGTTTCGATTTCGATAAACAAATTTTCTTCTCTATCAATATCGAAATTTCTTTCACTGCTCTCTTTAGACGAGTCACTAACACCTTTTGAGTAGAGACTGTTCTTCTTCTTATAAGAGTTGTTCTTTTCATGCTTGTCCTGCTTGTGATAATTTTGATTATGTTTGTTTCCTTTCTTGATGTTATGGTATTCATCATCATCACTACTTTCATTTTTTCCATATGGACACTTAGCAACAAAATGTCTGACTTTTCCACAATTAAGGAATTTAACGGGTAGCTTACCTTTATATTTTCCATATCCCTTTTTGAGTTTTCTTTAAAAATGTATTTCCTCTACATATAACTCACAGTTGGAACAAACACTTGATTTGTTTTTTTTGTTATGCATCTTCTTTGAGGCTTTGAAAGTTACTTCTTTCCTTGATGGCTTTTCTGTTTTAGTCATGATTTCATATGCAATGAGAATCCCATGCAATTCATCCATTGTTAATTTATAAATATCCTTCATTTCTTTCATAGTGGAAAATTTTGCATCAAATCATAAAGGGAGTGACCTTAACAAATTTTGCACAATCATCGGTTCTTCAACCTTTTCACCAAGTCCTTTGATGGTGTTGACAATTTCATCCTCATGGAGCAGATAGGATGAAATTTTTTGTTTGTCTTTCATTTTCATACTCTCGAACTATCTTCTATGAGTTTAAAGCTTTTGCTTATTAACCTTGTCATCACTTTCATAGATATTTTGAATCTTGTCCCAAATTTATTTTGTCGATTTACAATGAATCACCTTGAAAGACTTGAATTCTCATAGACCGCACAAGATGAAATTCGTGGCTTTTGCATTGTTTTCACTAGGCTTCTTCCGGGCCGCATCTGTTGGTGGAGTTGTTGGGGTTGTATAACTATTCTCAACTGATTTCCAAATATCAAAAATAGGATCCATTAAATAGGTTTGCATCCTTAATCTCTAAAAAGAATAGTTTATTTTGTCAAAAAACTCTATGTCATCTTCCATTCCGAACCTCTTTAACATTTCTCTAATATACTTAGTTTGAGAAATAAAAATTCCTTGTTTTATTTAACATATTTGAAGACCCATAAATAAGGATAGTTCTCTGAGTAATGATATTTCAAATTCATTCTTCATCTCCTTTACAAATTTTTGGCTTAACCTGCCATCATTGCTTCCAAAAATAATATCATCAACATAAACTTCAATTAATAAAATACTATCTTGAGTTACCTTGATGTAGAGGTTGTTGTCTGTACTTCCTTTTCTAAACCCTGCATGTTGTAGATATTTATCCACTTCCTTCTGTTTGTTCAATGTAGAATTCTTCTTCAAGTTCTGCTTCATAAAGTCGTTCCATTGATTCATTTTATTCTTCTTTTAATTCTTGTCCACATGTTTCATCAATTGTTACATTGATGTTTTCCACAATTTTGTTCAACCTTAGATTGTAACACTTGTATGCTTTCCTTGTACTTGAGTAACCAATAAGTACTCCTTTGTCCACATGAGAGTCAAACTTTCCCATTCTTCCATCTTCTCTTTTGATGTAGCATTTACTTCCAAATACTCTAAAGTTCTTTACATTCACTGGTCTTTCTTTCCATAGCTCGTAGGAATTTTTTTCATTGTTGTTTCTGAGAATTACTCTATTTTGAATGTGAAATATTGTATGCATTACATGTTTCCAAAGAATATCTGTCAATTTGGAATCCATTAGCACTGTTCGAGACATTTCCTCTGTAAATATCATCCATTATGATAATGTTCCTTTGTCTCTGAACCAATCTATGAATCCATTCTCTCATCCACTGTCATATATGTGTCCAAACCTGCTAAGTGTTCTTACAAATCCATCTATGTCCATACTTTCCAAGACTCTAATGCACATCTTTCCATAATGATGACCCATTTATCACTATACTATCATGAATTCTTCACTACTACAACTGATTGTACTTCTACTAACTGACTGCTCTGGATCTGTCTTCTCAAACTCTGCAAGATGCTCGAAGGATGGTTCTTTGGTCTGTCACAACTATCACATAGACTCTCCTTATCTAATATTCATGTTACCTGAGAGTCTCTAAGCCAGATGGCTCAAAACAATTCCTGCTCTGATGTGTATTCATCATCATCTTCATTGGTAGATTTATCATCTCTTTGAGCTTTGACTTCTTTATTTCTGTCTGTGGATTCATATTTCACTACAATGCCTGAAAGTACAATCTCTTGAACATGTTCCTTATTTACCTGTTCTTATTTTCTTTCAGTTATTTTCCAAACCTTTCTGTATCTAACATCTTTCTTTTTCTCTATAGAATTTTCTTCATCTCTTTTTATTTCCAATCTTGCGATCTCTGGGACCTGGTCTTTGTTCACATGTTCTTTGCATTTTCTTATCCATACTTTTTTATATATGATATATGTGTTCACTTTCATGGAAGTATCGATCATGCTTCTACAATCACTAGCTATGTGTCCATAGTTATGACATTTGTAACATTCAATGTTATGTGGGGCCACATAGGAATTTCTTGCTTGAACATTTATTTTATAATCCCTGTAATTTGCAACCTTATGTCTAAAATTAGTACAATAAAAACAATGACCATAAAATAAATTTTCATACCTGAGAACGAATGATCTTCTTTGTGGTGTAGTCCTTCTGAATTTCTTCCTTGACTAATCATGATTATGATTGAAGCTTCTCTGTGGCTTGAACATGGATGGTCTTCTTGAAAATGTATCTTCAATAGTTTTCTTAGATTCTAGTTGACCATGATTCCTTCCTTTGAGTACTTCTGCATAACTCTTTCTATTTTCTTAATTCTTCTTTTCTAGAAACCTAGAGTGCTTCTCTTCATTCTCTATAATTAATGTGGATGTTTCTGTCTCTTCAATGTTCTTGTTGAGCTTGACGATTTTACTTCTCAATGTGACAACTTCTTCTTCAAGCTTCTCAACCTCTTCTTTTTTATTCATTATCTGAGACTTCATGACTTCTTTTTTTCTTTTCTCTTCTTCAAGTTGAATTTTTAATGTGATTATTTCTTCTTCAAGTCATTTCTCTTCTTGACCAAATTCCGCCTCAAGCTGGTTTAGATCATTAGTTCTTTCCTTAAGATGATCTGTCAATATTTTCTCTCTCATTTCTGCTTCTTCCTTCTATGCTTCTATGTTGGCTTCCAAACATTGCTTTTGATATTCAAGATTTTCTTCGATCTTTCTGGCTTCTTCTATCCAAGTTCTTAAGTTCTCGATGACCTGTTGGGATTCTTCAAAAATGTGAACACTTTCCTTTTGTTTCATCAATTATTTCTTGAGTAACTTGTTTTCTTATCTTAGTTCATCTAAAACACTAATCAATTCTTTTTCATAATTGTCTTCCTTTTCAATTAGTTTTTCTGTCTCATTTCCTTCATGGCATTCTATTTCAAGATGTCCTCATTTTTCACAATTAACGAAAAAAAACATACCTCTGGCGATTATGTACTCTTCATCTTTTGAATCCGTTTGACATGGTGAACATAATTCTTCTTGATTTGTATTTGCATCTTCTTTGGCATTTTCTGAATATGTGATGGGTGAAGAATATATATCATGTAACTTATCCCAAAGTTCTTTGGTTGATGAACATTTACCAACCTTTTCTCTTATCGGATTATGTAATCCTTCCTAGATGAAATCCATTGCTATTTTGTTATTCTTCCTCAATTCCTTCTTGGCTACAGTCTTTGCCCTTTTTGAACTATCATTTCCTGTAATAATTGATAGCCAAATATAATGTCCCTGTGCCTGTAAAAATAATTTTGTCCTTCTGCTCTACATCTCATACTTTAAACCATTATGACCATTAAACATTGGTACTCCATTCTACGAATAATCCATGATCTCCTTCCAGTCGTTAAATTGTTTCATGAAGGAACCTACAATGATACCAATTGTTGGATTACTAAGAGGGGGGTGAATCAGTAATAGAGCAATTCAATCCTTTTTAACCACAAAATGCAAGTGTTATATCAATGTAGCATTATCATCTAATAGTTGTAGAGTAAATAAACAATGAACAAGAGCAATCATACACATACAAAATACACCCATGTTTTTACGTGGAAACCCAAAGCGGGAGAAAACCACGAAATGATTTTTCTTATATGTCTTTAAGAATTATATTCATTGGAAGCACCAACTTTCTTTGTTTTCTAGCTACAACTGGAAGGAGGCTCTAACCCCCTAGTTTCTTAGGATACAACCCGAGGGAATCTACAACTACCCAATTCTCTGGATACAACCAGAAGGAGGCTACAACCCCCTATGTTCTCCGGCTACAACTGGAAGGTGGCTACAACCACCTGTCCTTGCCCCATCCAACCACCCTGAAATATAAGTAGAATGATGGAACCACTGTCACACACTCACTGTGAGTTGTAAACCTATACCAATCAACCTGCACCAAACAACTTGTACCAATAACCTAAACCATGCATCAACCTGTACCTTAACCTGTAATCAGCCTGTACCATAAACAAGTGCATCAACCATGCGCCAACTTGTACCTTAGCCTGTACCATCAATGAGTGCATCAACCATACACCAAATATGTACCAATCATTCATCAAATGCACATAAAATATGACTCATCAATATGTACCAACATCATCAAATATACACCTCATGTATGTGGAAACTCATCAACTACTTGTCTCAACCATGTACCCAACATGTACCTCAACCAAAATACCTCAACAATTTCATCATCCAAATCTAATTTGTAACTTTGTAATAGACTTGGTGTATATGATCACATACATGCAAACCTTCCTTAACTTTAATAACAAGCGACTATCCTTTTCATCAAACTTTACTTTAGTCTCACATGACTAGTTTTGGATTAGTCAACAACCCTAACTTGAAATAATCATAACTATGTACCTGTAATGAATAAATATATGAAAATGATACACAATGTTATTCAATGTATTTTATGTAATTCCTCCATATTTCACTACTTGGAACCTCTCATAAAAGGAGTTATATAAAAAATGGCATACCTTGTTGAATTTTGGCTTATTATAGAGAGCGAACTTGTAGAGCATGACCCATACATAATATTTGTTGTATGGATTTGAAAATTGTACAAAAAATACTAGATACTTTATTCTAACCAATACATTTGGTCTTACTGAATTTGGATCTGTTATGAAGAAGTTATGACGTTTTTACCCGAAACACCTGATTTAGACTAGTTTCAAGACTAGCCACAAATCCCATTTTTCACGGCGTGTAACTCAAAAAATACAACGACCCACAAGCTGAAATTTGTATCACAACTACTTGGTGTTTCCTCAATGGCCTCCCAATTTCACGGTTTGAATCATTATAGAAAAAATGTTATTTCAAAAATGGTGAGATGACCTGTAAATAACACACCTTAGAAAGCATCATCAAAATAATTTATCCTCCCTTGAATTTCGGCCTTCTTTACTTCACCTTCCCTCTAAAATTCAACTTAGATATCCTTTGGTTATGTCAGTCACTTGTAGATATTCAATATTCTCAAGTGTAATTAAAATGAGAGAGCCTTGCCTCTTATTTATACTTTCATGTAACTTATTTATACTTTCATGTAACTTACTCAAGGGGTTACCTTTTAACCATCTTAACCCACTTTCCTTATTTTAGGGTTAACCCACTTCTAACCACTTGTCCAATTAACATTTTCTCCTTTAAATTTATTATTTAAATAATTTATTTTGTATCCACTTTGACTTATAGTACACTCATCACTTCACTTTATTATTTAAATAATATCTTCTTTGCAAACACTTTTACTACTTTGACCTTTTGGGGCTTCTAGATGACTCACGAGGGTTCTCCAACTTCACATGGCCATAAATATCTAACTATGAGGAGTTATGTGACTTTCCACATACCATCGGAAATGACATGACATGTACTATCCATCTAGAATAGTTTTACCTGCAAATATATCAAAGCTCATACCATTATCCACCAAAACTTGGGTCCATTACCCGAACCTTTGTGCTACTAGAATTTGCTACCGAACTTTCTTCAAGGGTTGACATCAGTGACAACCAACCCAATTAATCAACAAAAATAACATGTTGTCATTGATGTTATGCTAAGGCATTTGTAAGAAAGGGGGATATATCAATCTTGAGATGCTCCCCTTTGCTTACAAATGCCTAGCATAACATCAATAACAACATGTTCAACACGAGGATCTTTGTTATATATATAGATATTGAGATGCTCCCCGTAACTTACAAATTCCTTAGCATAACATCAATGACAACATGTTCAACATGAGGATCTTCGTCAACCTTCTTTACTCTAGGTGAATAGTTTGTAACTACCTATTAGTTACAAGAATGTTCATTTTTTATACTCTGGGATTGAGTTAGTTGCCTCTATATTTCCATTCTATTGTGACCCTGACCCTTTTCATAGGATAGAAAATTCCATAACAATGTTAGCATGCACTTTGAGGCAAAGAGTAAAAGAAATTAAAAAAAAAAAGATAAAGAACGAAAAAGTCTTCCCTCCTCCATCATAACAATTATTATAAATTATGTATTATCTCACTTGGTTGAAAGTTACTTTATTAAATAAGAGGTCTTGATTTGAATGATTTCTTTTTCATTAAAATACTTTTCGAAAATGTTCATGCAACTTTGAGTTACCACATAACTTTATTGCAAATTGTATTTCACTTAAATTATAAAAGTGAATCAGTATAAGATAATTTTAATATATTTTTTTAAGTTACATTTTGCATGTGAGTATAGTTTATAAATTAACTTTAGTGTAAAAGTGTGGTCACTTCATGTAAAATTAACTTATTTGTAAAAGTGAGCTTATAGTAAAATTTTGATAAGGAAGGGAAATTTCTTTTTACTTAGCAACCTCCTTGTGCATCCACAGCCATGCGGGCCAACCACTACTTGCCACATGACACTTTGGTTAGATTTTATTCTTTTTAAAAAGGGAATAACTTTGACTTCCAAAGTACTTTTTTAGTGTCGATTTCTTTTGAAATTTCCCGTTTTTTCAAAATATTTCTATTCAAATGGTCAGTTTCTACTTTTGAAACCATATTACCTACATATTTTAATATGGCTAGTCCAAGAATGTTTTTTCTTTCCAATTCAAACTAATTCTCATGGGAACCTTGTGTAGAGGATCTACAACAAAGTAAAAAAACTTTACAGGTTACATTGGGAATAAAAAATTCCCCAACTGATGCCTCAAATAAATCCAAATGGAATAATAAAAATGATCAAGCATGTGGATTAGTTGGAAGGTCCATCTTTATTGTTTTGTAGTTTCACCTTCAAGGAATTGATGACTATGGGAAAATATGAAAAATGTATTTGGTATTTACATAATGAGATCTGATCCCACCATCCTGAAAAATAATTAATTTATTGAAATTATATTGATTTCTCTTGCATTGAATATTCTCTATCTAAATTGAAAACGCTTATACTTTTACTTGAATATTGTAAGACATAAAAGAAAGATGACAATGTATATATGCTATTCTTGCGAAGCTTTGTAGTGCATATTCTATTTGTGTGGAAAATATTAACTCCATTAGAGAATTTGATCCAGGAGGATCTCAGTGGCCACCCACCTTTTCCAATTGGTTCAAAACAATTTATTGGTAACTTACTATTTTTAGCAGGTTTTTGGGTCGCAAACTTTCGGGTCATTTTGAGGGCCTAAATGACGGTTTTTCACGATTGGACACCTTAATAATATTTTAAATCGTTGATTGAACCCCCTAAATGAAGCTCCTCATCAATACATTTCCAAAGATCTATCGTGCGCCCTAAATGAATATCGTATGCAAAAGTTACGACCCTAAGAAGTTGATGTACTAACTAACCCCAACGGGGGCCACATGACTTTTGGCGCTTCATCTCCTAAGGTTAGGTTCAAATTCCCTAGTATTAACCATGTTAAATCCATTAGCATGTTCAATAACAGTTCTTTCAGAATCACATTCATGCATCCATAGCCTATACCATTTGACCTCAAACAAAACTATTTTAAAGGAATTAAAATCACACTAAATTATATCCTCCAAATACCCATAGTACCTATTTTTAGTTTCTTCTGGATTCTTGTCATTTCTAGAGAAAAAAATAGTGAAATTAAACAATGTAGTTATCCCACAGTCCGAGGTTTTCATCTTATCATCCAACTTTTTGATACGAAATTTATGACCATTACATCACATAGCCTTGTGGTGTTTCAACTGTAACACGGACAACAACTAAAAACTTGAATTGTCAATTAATAAACATCATATAATATGGACTTAGTAACTATATATTTCAAAAAAAAAAAAATACATTGATATAATGGTAAATAACTATAAAAATGTGGGTGAATATACTTGCCTTTTTATCTTTTAAACCAAAGGTTAAAACAATTTCTCTTTGTGTAAGATTTCCCTTTGCGTAAGATCAGGAAATTCATATTGACAATGATGCGTTGTTTTGATCATCTTACTGACCCCTTCCCATCATAACCTACCATATTAGTATTCGCATCATTCTATCCAATTATCCATCCAACCAATATTGTTTACAATGTATAAATGTAGAGCATCCAACTCTTGACCAACTATATGAAAAAATAACAATTCAATATCATTAATTAGTTATCATTGGCAAAGTTTAATGTAGTTGATGGAATAAAAATAAATAAATGAGCATGATAATATAAAATTGAAAAATTAAATGTATAATATATTAAATCTACAACATCTAATTACCTTTCACGGTCCTCATTTTACCTTTCCTCAATAGGACCTCCCCTTCAAATTTTTTGATGGAGTCAATATGCCAAATGCAAGGCACATTCATATTTTCTGCTAATTTAGGAAGATATTGACTAATATACACCATGCATTGATATACCATATAACCCTCCACCATAGAACCCTTAGGACATGCTCTTTGTTTAACAAAATCATTCAATGACTTCAATTGCCTCTCCACCATCCACATCGACCTTGTGTGTACTAGTCCACATAATTCAATCTCATCAACTTGGTGTATGTGGTAGTGTTCTTGTGCATTGAAAAAAGTTGGAGGTAGATACTTCTGCATTTCACACATTAGTCGGGGAATTTCTTTCTTCCAATACCTTATATCTTCTTTATGGATTTCTTTAGATGAAATCCACCTACAAATGATGCAAGAAAATAATAGGTTTGAACAATATCAAGGCATATATAAAATTGCAGATAAAACATAATATGTCAATAAGTTCCTCTACAAATCACTTAAGAAACATTTTCCATATAAAACTGCATTACTTACCTCATGTATTTTCCAAGACCATATCTAACTTGTTTTATGTTGTCAAAGTTTTATGGGAGATATAGAGGTAGAACATACTGTAACAAAAAGAAAATAATTAATATTTATTTCCAAATAAGAGAAACAAATTACTAAAAAGATGTATACCAATATGAAAATATACTTAATAATTGCCTTAATTAATGCATGCCAGTTATGTGTTTTAACCCCACCAAAATCACCTTTTTCGTTAAGATATTTTGTATGTTCGACGAAAACCCTGTTATAAACATAATTTTTCAAATTACCTCTTTTACAACATTGCTTTGTTGCTCTATCAATAACCATGGAAGACTAATATTTTTTTCTCGATGATCGCCATTAGAATTAATAATCACACTTTGCAATGCGTGATTAGCTTCTTGGATGTCACTACAAATATTTCCAATTATTTATTTGTCAGTCCTTCCATCTAAGATTCTCCATAACGATTTTGTTATATTCTTTTCGATATTCATTATATCAAACAAATGAACTATTTGTAGGTTCTCGTAGTGGGGTAACCTACTAAATTGTATGGGGTAATTTTTCATTCCTCATGGAATCCCATCCGTGCCTTAAGGACATTCATGAAACATAAACAAAATCACATTAACACTAATTAATCAATATAGCTATGTACCGCACTGAACAAAATTCACTAAAAAAAATCATAAGATTTATATATATGATACATAAATAATTTTCATACCTTGATGATTTCTATTATATTCCAACTTCCATAGGTGATGTGTCATTCTTCGTGGTTTTTTTCCATTGTCTTCTTTACCATTGAATTTTCTTTCCTGAGTAGTTCGATAACTATTGTTCTTAGGCAGAAAGTGTTTATACTCATTAAACACCTCCTTTCCTAAACTTCTTGAACGACGAGATTTTATCCTAGGACCACAAAATGGACATGCAAATTTACCCTTTATTTGAAGACCTGCAAGATATATGAACTAATGTAGCAAATTAGGATTACAATTTTTAAAAATGCATGATATTTTCAAATATATATATAATATTAAAGCACAACGAAAAGTTACATACCACAAAAATGTGTTAACCTAGGAGCATCATGAATTGTCCATGCAAGTATCTATGGAATTGAAATCGTTTTTTCCCTATTGGTATAGATATGACATATATAGTGATGCCATCCCATAATTTCAACATCTCATCGATAAGAGGCTCAATATATACATTCATATATTTAACTTGGTACTTACCTAATTGGTTCAACATAGATTAATTATATTTAGTTATATGTCCTTATATATAAAAGATATAATTATCATGCACGGAACAAAGAAATGAAATATTATGTCATACTTTCAAGTAAATAAAGACAAATTAATTAAATACCTAGAACAATCATTGTCAACATTGTGTGCTCTCTCTTTATCGACATCCAAAGAGGAAGGTTATTGTTTATAACAAAAATGGGCCACGCCGAGTAAGTAGAACGAAGCTCTCCAAATGGATTGACACCATCAACTGCCAATGAAATTCAAATATTACAATGTTCTTCTTTAAAAAATGGCCATTTTTCTTCGGTGTTCTTCAATGCAGAACCATCTGCAAGAATTCGAAGAACATCGTCTTTGCTTTTGCAAGGAAATCTACAAACTGTGCTATACTTTGGCACCTAAACAACCATTGGAAACATGGAATTATGGTAATATAACAAAGAAATTTGTGAGGCACCTTTTTTGTTTCTTGATTGGTTCGATATATACTTATTTGACATTGTGGGAATTTATTTTCTTATGCATATTGTCCATAGTATATGATATGATCATTAGGACATGCATCAATAGCTTGATACTCCATTCCAATTTCTTTCATAATCATATATATTTCTCGATATGTGCGTGGTAAAATATTTGACGATGGTAATAGAAATTCACCTGACAATCTACACCATTCAAAAAAATGAGTCAGTGTAAACAATATTAATCATAAATATCACATCCCTACTTTACGAATTAATTAACAATAACAATATAGGAAAATAGTCAACCTTTATGTACATGTGAGAATGACATAAATAATACATTACATACCTTATGATCTGTGTGAGACATGGGTTTGATAAACCATTCAAAACCTTCAAGTTCACCAACAACAATATATAAGATAGAAGATTTGTTGTTGAGCCTTCATAAAGAGGTTTCTGTGACTAAAGAGGTTTCTGCGACTTCTCGAGTAGAGGATAAACATCATGAATATCATCTTAGTTGTTCTCATCCATTGGAGTAAATGTGTCTTGGATCAATCTATGTATCTCATCTTCCTGATTTGTATCAATAATGTTATCTCCGTCCATATCATCATTAAGAGCTCAATCTTCAATATTTTTATCTCTGTGTTCCTCACCTTGTAAAGTAGTATTTCTTCTACTACTTGGGAAATAACTCTCTGACGATCGACATTTTGGGGGCATTGTGTTCATATTTACAAACAATGTAATAAAATTAGTGTGTATAGAACATATATTAAAATGATAAAACATTTGACAAATACATGACATGATCACTATTACGAAGAATACATTATATATTGAATAATGTCTTACCAAGGGATGATATTCATAACCCCTCTCAGCGCACCCCTTCTCCCTACAAAGTGTTTCAGTTGTTTTTATTAAAATTCTTCTTGTTTGCAAGCCCCTGCAATCATTGCAAGGGAAATAACATTTTCCATCGCCCTTTGTCCCCAATGTCGCATTAAACTGACCAAGCCTCACATTTTCATTTATAGTATATTTATTTGACACGGTGATTGCCTATAAGAACCAATTAAATATTTAAAAAATTAAATTTTGTAAAACATTGAAAAAAAATTAAAATTAAATTTCATATACTTCGAGGTCCAATCACAGGAAATATATGTTGCAATGCTAAATTTTGAAAAAATTGTTAATTTTTTTTTTATTTTGTTCAAACATTGGAAAAAATAAAAATAAAAAATTCATATACTTCGACATTCATTCACACGAAATATATGTAGAAATGATAAATTTCGAAAAAATATTAAAATAATTAAATTTGGTTAAAGCATTCATGTTAAAAAAATTTGAAATTAAAATTTCTTAACATAGATTTATATTAAAAGAGACAGAACAATTAAAAATAATAACCTTGCAAGTCTAAAATATGAGCTATGTAGATCAAGAATTGAATGTGTTAAACCAATATGTGATAGAAAAAAAAATCTCAAACAATCACCAGGAAAATTGTCGCAACTATAGCAAATTTGTCTAAATTTGTCTTAAAGACATGTATTTATAGATCGATGCTCGTCGATATAGCGACAAAAGTAAACCAGTTGACCCCGAAAAAATTCAATACACATGGCACTACACGTGTGGTATAAGTTTCGTTATAGAAACAAAGATTTGTGGATATAGCGACAAGTTTTTGAATCTGTCCCTATATTGATGAACGTTGGGGCCAAACAAAAAAAAACAAAAAAGAAAGCCAAATTTTAATGCATTTTTCCACGAATTATAGAAACATGGAAATATTTCTTTGCATTTTGAGCCCATATGTACTAGTGATACATGGTTTGGTCTTTAAGCAACTACTCTAAATGGATTTCAATATCTTGAAATGACTACTCAAAACCAAAATAAATAAAATAATGCATGAACAAGTGTACACAACTACCTTCGTCAACTCTAAGTGTTCTAGTATGTAAAATTATTAATAATCAAGGATGAAAAAGTGTACACAATCACCTTCGTCAATTCTAAAGGTTTTGGTATGTATACTTATTAATAATCAAGGGGTGTTTATTTTTAAGATATTATTATAAAACATAAAATTTCAATTGGAAAATGTGTTAAAAATAAATAAAAAAGATGTAAAAAAGTGTATATATTCTACTTAATTCATTATTTCCATGCCACTTTCATTCATTGATTTGAGTGTCAAATGCCCCTTGTTATATTGTTCATCATTGATTTGTTCAAGAACTGCATTATATTCTCATCCCTTCTCCACACTCTTGATGATTGTCAGGGACCTAACCTCCCTCACCCCTCACGTAGGTAGAATAATACATTTTCTATGTAATAAAGACCAACATTAGTTAATAATGCCTATTTAATAATGTGAACACATATAATGTAAGAATATTTAATATAATCTTCCACTTCTAGAATGATCCTCCTCTAGAATGTTATTTAGAAGGTAGAATTAGTATAAATAGGAGTAGAAGGCTTGAGAAAGTATTGTCTTGAGAATTATTGTATTAGAGATCTACTCTGTTGGAGGCTTCACCCTCGAAGAGGCAAGTGAACTTGGACTTCTATCAATAAAGGTATCATTTTTGGTGTTGTGATTCTCTATATTTTCTTGTTCTGCTGGTATTTGCTGCAATATTTTTGTTTCTTCTTATTATAATATATTTGTTCCCTTACAAGTGGTATCATAGCTCTTTCCTCTATAGAAATTGTGGGTAATGTTTTTACAGGGTAGAGACGTGTACTATCAACGTCTTTAAAGAACATGTGTATTTTTTTCAACTGGTACAACTACAGTTGGGGAAGACTACATGCAGGAAATATAAACGGTTTCACAGGGTTATTTGAAACAAAATTTTCACCTTGTTGGAAATGTCTATAATGCATGTTGGTACCCCTTCAAGTAGTACGACATTCAACATAATATGTACATGAACATCACTCCCATGTACCATCAGGTATATAGGGAGTCCCCTAGGTCTCCTAAAACAAGCTATATATCAGTCAATCAACCACTTGACTATTATAGTGACATTGAGAACAACAATAATGAATATACTCTCTAGTACCTAGGTAATCAGGTAGTACGGTTAAGGGTACAATCAACCCTCCTTAGTTGGTTCCCTAATATATTGGGTCAAGTACTACTATTCGACACCACACATATATTAGAGATCTATAGAATAGGGAAAACCCTTGTTTGTAGGACCCTTGCAAACCCTAACCATTTGGAATAGAACATAACAGAAAAGGAACAGAAGGGATATTTTTCCACACAACCCTTCCACGTGCATCCTGGTTGCCAAATTTCTACACAATTTTCCATGTTAAGTATTTGGGCATTTCGTCACTGTAGTATTCTTCAGGCCAGAGTATAAATCCACATGAGTTAAAAAAAAGGAAAGTGGTCCCGCTTGCACCCTTATTTGGTACCTATCCCATTGGCTTCCTCTCTTCTCCTTGATCATAGTTATATCTATCACTTGTAAGAATTTTTTTCCATGGACCCACCCAACCTTTCTGACACCCTTATTTCCCACCTATTCCATTGGATTCCTCTCTTTTAATTTATCATAGTGGTACCCATTATGAGTAACCCCTTTTTGGTGTGGACCTACCCACCCCATTCCTTTGTTTCCCTTTCACCATGGCCCACACCCAAAACCAAGACATTGAAAACCATCTCAATGCCTTGTCATAGGATCCATGACCCAAAAGGAAATGAGACAAATCAATGCCAATATTTCCACTGTCAATTCCTCCATGCATTCCACCATAGATTACAAAATGGAAGACATGAAACAAGACATGAAGTAGGACATCAATTTCCACATCGACAACCAACTTGAATATTTTATTTCCAAGATCGTGGAATTACTAAATATTCCTAGAGACCTTACCTAATATGAACAACCTTCTAACCCAGAAGGTGTTACTTCCTCCAAATCCATGAGTTTTTCAGTCCAACCCCCTTCATCGTGATCTATGTCTTTCGAGAGTGGAGGTGTAATGCCCCCTCCACTTTTCAAAGTCTCATGAATAATTCCTTCCTTCCTTTCCTCCATAATTTTTTCTTAGTTTTATTTGATAATATTATCATCTATAGTAAAACTTGGCAAGCCCATATCTCCCATGTGGATCAAGTTCTCCATCTATTGTCTAAGCACAAACGTTTTCTCAAATAATCTAAATGTGCTTTTGGCACCTCTAAAATTGAGTATCTGGGTCATATTATAGGCAAGGATGGTGTATGGTTGGATCCTAATAAAATTGAAGCTATGAAGGATTGAACTAACCCTAAAACTCGTAAAATATTGTGTGGTTTCTCGGGTTTAATAGACTATTATCATAAGTTTTTTTGAAATTATGGAAATATCGCAGCTCCTTTCACTGCTCCCCTTAAAAATAATGCTTTCATTTGGACTCAATCCTTCCAAGCCTTCAAATATGCTATGTGAAATACCCATGTCCTAGAACTACCTGACTTCACCAAGACTTATGTCCTGGAATGTGATGTGTCATGGAAATGAATTGGGACAATCTTCATGCAAGATGGTAGACCCTTGTATTTCACTAGAAAACAACTCCGAGAGCGACATTTGGGCCAATCAACCTATGAAAATGAAATTTTGGATATTTTTCATGAAATGGATCTCTAACGTCCTTATCTATTGGGTAAACGCTTCCAAATTAAAACAGTTCATTGTGGCCTCAAGTATTTTTTGGAATAAATAATTTCATCCCCATAGCAACAAAAATGGGTGACCAAGCTATTTGGATATGATTATGATATCATTTACAAGACAGGAAAAGAAAATGTGGTTGCATATTCTCTTTCAAGGAAATATGAAGAAGAAGGATCCCTCTTTTCCCTCTCATTCATTGTAGCCGATTGGCTTCAAGTTGTTCTCCAAGAATGGTGGCAAGACCCCAAAATTTCTAGCCTAATCCAAAAATTGCAACAGGATCCTCCAGATTTTCAAGGGTTCTCATGGCTTAATGAAGATATTTTCTACAAAGGTCGCTTTTATTTAAGAAACCAATCAAAGCTTCATTCCAATGTTCTTTCTAAGCTTCATGCTTCACACACAACTGGGCATACAGGGTTTACCAAAACCGATGAACGGGTCAAACGTTCTTTTTTTGGGGATGGTATGAAATAAGACATCCACACCTTTGTGGATGAATGTGATACCTGTGAACGAAATAAGGGTGAAATAGTCAAATCTATAGGAACACTCCTGCCTCTCTTGATTCCCCCTACTATTTGGAGGGATATTTATATGGATTTCATTATTGACTTACTTAAATTGGGAAATAAGTGAGTCATTATGGTGGTGGTAGATTTTATTTTCAAATATGCTCATTTTGTGCTCTTCAAGACTCATTCACCACATGAAGAGTGCCTCAATTTTTTATGAATGATATATTCAAACTCTATGGCATGTGTTGGGCGCAGGCCTATTTTGAGGAAAGAACTAATTTTGGAAGGAAAGGCCTATTTTTGAAGAAGAGGTGGATAAATGGAGGAAGAAATGGATAAGGTAAAGAAGAAGGAGGCCATGGACCCAATAATTATGGAGGAATACCATATAAATAAGATAATGGAAAAAACTGGAAAGACGTGCAATGGATTACCCTATCAATATAAGATGAATAATAAGAAGAGATCCATAGCTGATAGAGAGGGCTCGGAAAGTGATGAGGAAGAGGTAGAGGATCTCTGGGCTATGGAGCATATTGAGGAAATCCTGCGTGCAACATATGAAATGAAGACAAGAGATCCAAGGGAAGGAATAGAAGGAAGAACTCCAATCCATATCAACATCAGTGTGGAACCTATAACCCCATGTGAGACTAACACACCAGAAAGAACACAAACATTTAGACAACCGAATTTTAGTGGAAGAAAGATAGAAAGAAACACATCTAAACAAGGAGAAAAAACTGGAGGAGCAAGTTCAGGAAGTAGCCGTCAAATACATACACTGCAAGAAGTTAGTAGTTCAACACAGTTCAAAATGGTAGGACATGATCCCGTTATCAGGTTACCATAATTTTGGGGAGAGGCACCAGAGGACCTTGAAAATCACTTATTCATCTGCGAGAATATCTGGGAAGAAAATCAAATCACAGATGAGGATACAAAACTTGTGCAGTTAGCTATCATGCTAAGAGACCACACACTGGATTGGTATATGAGCCTAGATGTAAACAGTCCACGGGGAGTAACAAGGGCTATTGCAGACATGAAAAAAATACTGATAAATGAATTTCAAAAGCCTAGCTCAGAAGATCAGTATATGCATGAAATGATTGAAATAAAGAAAACACCAGGTGAGTTTGTTTGGGAGATTGATTAGAGGTTTAATCATCTCAAAGTTAAGTTGAAATATGCCATGACTGACATGTAACATATACACTTGTTTGTGAACTCATTGTTACCACATTTGAAATACCCATTAAGACAACAAAAATTTCAAACTTAGAAAGAGGCTTTGCAAGGAGCCTTACAACTGGAAGATAATCAGTATCAGAAGACAAATCCAATAATAGAGGAGTTGAAAGAGGATTTGAAGAACCTAACATTTCAACTTAACTAGAATAAGGGAAAAGAGAAAAGAGAAGTTGTTTGGTGTAACACTTACATGACAAAAGGACACAATAAGAATGAATGTCCAACTTTCACGCAGTACATGGAAGCAAGAGTACCAAACCCTTTCCCAATAGGAGGAACATGGTGTGATATTTTTAAAACACATGGGCATTATCCATATCATTGTCCAATGATACATAAGTACAAGACAATACCCAAAAGTTCACAATACAATTTTTGAAATTTAGTGGGTCATGATGATAAAAATTGTAGGACAATGGAGCTGATGAGAGAAAGAATTTTAGATACTTATAGGGTGCAAGAAGAAATGATGATAGGACAAGATTCACCTTATTTCAACCAGGTTCTACCACCATATACCAATGCACATCAGCAGTATAATAATGCGCAACCAAAATACAACAATGTGCAACCACAGTATAACCCTATGCAGTACAATTGGGTACCTCAGTACAATCCACCGCGAGGAGATCAAGGTGGATACAGAGGTGGAGGAAAATTTGGAGGAGGATTTGGATGAGACAGAGGTCCAGTAGTGTGCCACAACTTCCAACAACCAGGACATTATGCAAGGGAGTGTCCACTTCCACCAACACAATGTATGTATTGTCGTGTAGCAGACCATGATACAAAATATTGTTCAACACTATTGGGGAATATCCAAGAAAAGAGGAACCAGAACAACTAGAATGTGCATTGGATCTCTACATAAGCCAGGGATGATGGAAGAAACATCAACATAGTCACTCGAGGAGGAGCTAAGACAGGAACAAATGCAGTAAGAGAAGATCCAATGCAACACCAATGGGTGAAGAATAATACTGAACCACAGAAGCAGTTTGATGTGTGGAAAGAAAAGGAAACATTCAAGGAGGAAAGATAGGAATTTATCAAGAAAAATGTTTCATATACATCAGTTGCAAAACAAACTCAGAACTCACCAATGTACGAAATACCCTCCTCAATGGATCACACCAATGAAGCACAACCTTTAGAGAAAGTAAGTAACATAAAAAAAATTCTACAATCCTGTGTTAAGCTATTGAATGACCCATCATCTGTCAAGATCTTAAAAAATATTCTAGAAAGATGTAACATAGAGGAAGAAAGAAAATTAAAGTAGAAAACAGTCAATCATCTCCATACAAAAATAAGGACAAGCAAAGAATTTAGGCTGAATACCAACATTGGAGATTTCAATATGGGTGATATCATACTAGACTTAGGCTCTGAAGTAAATGTTTTACCTAAGAAGACATGGGAGTGTATGGGAGAATCCACACTAGGATATTCACATGTTCAGTTGACATTAGAAAATCAACAAAGAGTTTTACAAATTATAAGGGTTAAAGGTGTGACAGTCGATTTGGATTTAGTGCCCACTATGGTAGATTTTGAAGTAATAGAAATATTAGATGGTACAACACCTTATCCAACATTGTTTGGATTGGATTGGGAATTTGATAACCAGGCCATAATCAATTTGAAGACAAGGAAAATGATGTTTTAATAAGGTGAATATAGAGTCATTGCACCATTAGACCCTTCAAAAGGAGTTGGTTTTGTAGAACCCACTTGCTTAGATATAGAGGAAATAAACCAGTTGTACATAACCACCATGCGAGAAGAAGATTATGTTAACCCAACTGCAGATGGGGTACTTAGTTGGAGAAGCATCACATCATGTGATTCCGACTCAGATACTGGTTTGGAGAATTGGCAACAATGATTACATGAAGTTTCAACAAGAAGGTGCGGAAGAATAGATTTCACAATAAGATGGATTGGTATAGAGATAAGAAAAACTCCCTGTTTTCATGGGGTAAATGACTTAGAGGAATTTATGACAAAATATGAAGAGGAAGTATTATAAAATCAGAGGCTCTTATCCCTAGATATTGCACTCAAGTCCACAACTACAAGATGGTGGGGTGCGCACAAAGAAATAATTCAACACTAGTACCAATGTAAATGGTTATTGTGCATTAGATTTGGCACAGAACATGGGAGTAATAAAATGAAGAGGTATGATGGGCAAGGAACACCAACAGAACACTTGAAGAAGTGCATAAAACAATGGAGGATGATACCACTAGAAGAATGGCCTCATCACTTCATCCATACATTGGAAGGAATGCCATAGAACTGGTATATAGACCAGGAGATGTGCAGAGGTACTATAGAATGGACAACCTTACAATATAACTTTGTAGTAACCTTATCATTTGAACATGAGAACCCCAAAATTGATTCAACATTGAAGTAGATAAGAGGTATGATATTTATTAATGAATCAGAGGTTGAACTCATGACATAGTATCAACAATAGAATAGACATACAACCAACCAAATAACTACTTTCATGTTATCATGTTGAAGAGGAAGTAGCAGACGAAGACGATCCACACAACATTCAAATTACAGAAATTGAAGGAGAAAGAGAAGTGGAAGGCCCATCTCTGGAGTCAGAAGTATTTTTTGCACCAATCAAAGTGAAGAAAGTAAACATTGGGACGAATGATAACCCCAAAATGGGAAGTATTGGAGACTATTGGGATGAAAAAAAAGTAGAAAGAATAACAAAGTTATTGTGCGAATACAATGACTTGTTCCCAACAAATTTTATAGATATGAAAGGAATAGCAGGAGAGATAGAAGAGATGAAGATACCTCTCAAACCTGAGGCAAGACCTGTCAGACATAAACCTTACAGACTGAATTCAATATATAAGTAGAAAGTGAAAGCAGAAATTGGCAAGATGATGGAAGTTGGTATCATAGAACCAATACAGGAATTTTAATGGATAATTCTTATGGTAGTCCAAGAAAAGAAACAAGGGGGGATAAGGATCTGTGTGGATTTGAGAAAATTGAATGACGCTTGTTTACATTAACCTTTCCCTACCCCTTTTACAGATGAAGTATTAAAGAATGTGGTAGGTCATAAAACATATTCATTTACAGATGGATTCTCATGATACAATCATATCAAAATAGCTACAGAGGACAAGTATAAGACTACTTTTTCTATAGAATGGGGATCCTACCAATATACAATCATGCATTTGGGATGAATAATTCACCAACCATATTTTCAAGAGTATTCATAACTGCTTTTAAGGAATTCATACATCAGTTCTTATAAGTATATCTGGACGATTGGACTGTATATAGTCTATTAAAAGATCATGTAGAAGTGTGAGGGCTAATGTTGGAAAGATGTAGGCAATTCCAGATATGATTGAATATTAAGAAATTCATTTTTGGGACACCTTTTGGAATATTGTTTGGACATATAGTTTGTAAACAAGGTTTACTAGTGGATCCTACTAAGATTGTAGTCATTGTCAATTTACCACCGCCAAATTCAATGTTCCAGTTGAGAGAAACGCTAGAACATACCGGATATTGCAGTAAAATTATAAAGGGGTATGTGCAGATTACTACACCAATGGAAAAATTATTAAAAAAGGATATCATATTTCATTGGAACGAGGAATGTTAACAAGGGTTGGACACCTTAAAAGAAAAAATGGTCACAACACCTATCCTAGTATTCCTAGATTGGGAAAATACATTTCATGTGCATGTAGATGCATTAGTCATAACACTTGGAGCAATTCTAGCACAACCAGGAGTAGGGGAATTAGACCACCCTATAGCCTTTGCAAGCATAAAATTGTCAGAATCAAAGAAGAATTACAACACCACAAAAAGAGAAGGTCTAGCCATGGTATATGCACTGTAGAAGTTCAGGAACTACTTACTGGGGAAACACTTTAAAATGTTCACGTATCATTATTCCCTCAAATATCTAGTCAACAAGCCAGTGTTGGGGGGGGAGGATATGTGGATGGCTATTGTTATTCCAAGAATTTGATTTTGAAGTGATAGTAAAACTAGGGAAGCTAAATGCAGGACCTGATCACTTGTCAAGGGTAAGTAATGGAGAAGAACCTACCAACTTGAAAGATAACTCCCCTGATGCACAATTTTTTTCAGTACAGATAGTTGATGAATATTTCGTTGATATTATTGAATACTTCAGTACAAGGGTCACACCAGAAGAGTTTAGCACTATGTAGAAGACGAATCTGGTAGTCAGATATGCATGCTATCAACTTATTGCAGGACACTTGTATAAGATGGGTGCAAATAATATTTTGAGAATATGTGTATTAGAACATGAAAGGCCCAAAATTTTGGAAAAATATCATGAAGGTATAGCTGGAGGACACTATGCAAGAAAAGATACCATGAAGAAGGTATTGTGCGCAATATTATGGTGGCCAACAGTCCATAGAGATGCCAAGGAATATTATCAAAAATGTGATGTATGTCAGAGGGTTGGCAAACCCAACAGAAGGGATGAGATGCCCCTAAGACCACAAGTAAATTTAAAAGTATTTGATAAATGGGAAATAGACTTTGTTGGGCCAATTAATCCACCAAAAAAAATATCAGGAGCTAGATATATCATTACTGTGACAGAATACTTAACAAGATGGACAGAGGCAGCACCAGTCAAATACTGCAACGTAGAGACAACAACACACTTCTTTTTTGAGCAAGTGATCACCATATTTAGATTTCCAAGGATTTTGATGAGTGACCAAGGAACTGACTTTATCAACAGTACCATCAGGGATATGACTAAAGATTTTGAATTCTATCACTAGAAGTGTACACCATACAATCCTCAGGCAAATGGAACGGTAGAAGTTTTCTATAAGATCATGGAGAATGCTATTAAAAATATCTGCAATGTCAACAGGGATGATTGGGACTTAAAAATACTACTAGTAGTATGGAAATATAGGAACACATGTAAGAAGTTGAGAGGACATACACCTTCAGATTGGTGTATGGGCAAGAAACAATAGTACCATTAGAATTTCTGGTACCCAGTCTGCACATAACAACAATTACCAACATGACAAGAAGAGGCACAATGAAGGAAAGGTTAAATAAACTAATGGAGATGGAAGAGGAGAGGAATATGCTATAATTTCACTAGGAAGTACAGAGATCAAGAGAGAAATCCTGGCATGACAAACATATTAAGAAGAAGAGTTTTAAGGAGGGAGACCTAGTCTTGCTCTATGAAAAAAAAAAATTAAACATCCTAGTAAATTTAGAATGCATTGGCTAGGGCCATATGAAGTAAATATTGTCACAGATGGAGGATCTGTACAACTAAAGGACTTAGGAGGAATAGAACGAAAAGGAATGATCACCAGGATTCGACTGAAATTATACAGGGAAAGTCGACCTCCTAACACTTAGAAGTCATAGAGCAGTGAGAAAGACATGTATATAGTGTACTATAGTAGATATTAGGACAGAAAAATGAGAAAAAGAAATAAAAGGGAGAAAAAGAAGAAAAAAAAGAAATACAAAAATAGAAAATGGAAGAAAAACACAAAACGACATAGAAGTTGATTGAACCATAAGAAAGTGTGGAAAAAAGTTATGTACAGTAATTAATGTGATAAACATTAGAATACAATGCGCAGGAAGAATTAAAGCCGACGCAAATGCATGCAAAAAAGTAAGAACCTGACACGACCATGTCTATAAAAGGAGGAAATCACACACTTATGTAACACTTAGTGATTCTAGAGAACATAGCAAGAAATAGAGTGCATGCCCTAGGTAGAATTTTACGCTAAAGCAGGAAAGTGTGTGAATTAGAGACAGGATGAATCCACCAAAGTTTGGCGTGCCAGGCCAATACGTTTGGGTTACTCAGCAGGGCCAAAGTCATAAGGAAAGAATGTGATATCCCAAGAACGTGGTCGAGATGAGGATGTTACCACCTCGGACATAGAATCAATCAACAAGATGAGGGTTGAGGAAGAAACATCGACAATGCAACAAGGAGAAATAGGGCAGAGCTCTGGGGCCCAGAATGGTATTTCGAACCCTAACCCTAAGACACCTACAAAACCTGATGAAAAAATGGGACCACAACAGTCCCATGAACATGAGGAAGTGTTGGTCGAATATGTCACCGACCGTCCGGAGTTCGAAAAGGAAGAAGAGGACGCAGGCGCAACAGAGGTAGGCACATCTACTTTGGGATAGAAAAGAAAGACATAATATGCCATGGAGTTCGCACTCCCCTATCTTCTAGACGTAGTAATTATTGTAGATGACATGCTGGGAAAGGTACCTAAGGTTAGGTACGTCGACCATGATGTGCGCGATGTGGATAAATTCCTAGATTTGGTCGAGGAGATTTATCTAATAAACACAGGGGAAATTGGACCCCTTGACAAACCTATACTGGATCCCATGTAGTGGATAATGGGGCTCTATAACTCAAGCATCATGAACCTACTAGACACACCGCATTTTGGGCACGGTAAGAACGTCGAACTTCATGTTAAATAGCTATTCACCTGCATCCATGGAGGAATCATGTGGATGGATAAGTCAATTTAGATAGATGTTGCATTGATTTTGAAGATCACAGGACTACCCACAACCAGTGCAAAGCCAGAGGAATACTTGGATAAGAAGGCGCGCAAGAAAGAAATCACAAAACTGGTTAAAGTGTAGTTCGACACTACTCGGTGAAATAGGGGAATTTCCATCAAGGATATCAATGACAATGCGACGAGGTTCTCTAACAAGATGATGGATTGCAAAATTTTGAGGAAATGTTGCAAAGAGGAAGTGCCAGTAGGCGTTATTTCAGCAACCGCGTAGTGCGCAAAGGGTTTCATGTTCAGCTGGGAACCATACTTGTTGAACCAATTCTTAATAGAATATAGAGACACGTATGAAAATGGAACAAAGTTCCATTCCTCCTGGCTGACCATTTTGATAGCACTAGCAGGATGGTAGGAGCCCAAATTTTCAGCATTCTTGGATAGGACAGGGAAATGTTATGCGACCAGATTCGAGTCCCTCTGGCAAGCCAAGGACAATAAGATGCAACAAGAAAATAACACAGTATTTTCAATTCTTCTAGAGGAGATACAACAACGCACAACGAATGTGTGGTGCATACCTATGGAGGTAGTCCACAAGACAGATGGGATTTCCAAGTTCAAGGCATCTAGACATCACATATGGATCCAACCAGCAAGGGATCCAAAGAAGGCATGGTTAGAGAAGCAGTACTGCATCACTAGAGAGGAAGTGGACTGGATAATTAAAGACTGGCTTGCGTAGTGGAAAATACCAGTAATAAAACTAGTCATGAGGACACGCACAATGCAATCCTCTAGGCCTAAAGATAAGGCTGAAGCAGGATCTTCAAGAAGAACAAGTAGCCCAACCAGTAAAACAAGAATGGATACATAATGAAATCAACCAACCGGGTGCAGCGCAGTACCAAAACGACCAAGGAGGACACCAACAACAACAAGGACAGGAATCCAACCACAGACTGTGAAGAAGGATACTTCACAGGCTGGAGAAGAAAGAACCCAGGGTACAACAAGTGGGGCACAACCTTCAAATACAGTAAGGAAGCCCACACAAGAAAAAAAGGCACACAAGAAAATAAAATATGACACAAAGGACCCAGACATCACCCTCACAGAGGATGATGCAGAGCTAGTCATGGACAAGGTCTAGGACAAGGGTGAAGAAGTGGTCAGAATTGCAGAGGCGGGGAAGGAAGAAATCATGGAAAATATCCTATAGGTCCATGAGAACATACAACAACTGCGGATCCAAGCAGGATCATAGGCCATTGCGCAGCAATAGGAAAATACATAGTGACCACCTGTGCAGAAAGAAGGAGAGGAGACAGTGCAGTTTTTAGTCTAGGGTAGGGAGACATTTATGGTAATGCGTCAAATGGTCATATTCGATTAGGAGACTACGTAGAAACCCATGGAGGAGGTGAAAAAAGAGGAAATGGTTATGGAAAAAATACCCACCAAGGCACTATATGGACTCTAGGCCAGTGTCATGCAATAAGTACAGTCCAGATCCCGCGTGGATGCAACAAACTTGGAGGTGGTAGAGGATTCGTTGAAATTCTTCAAATCACCTACGACCAACAGATTGAGGAAAAAGAGGAGGAGAAGGAAAGAGTAGATAAATTAGAACAAGGATTAACAACAACTTACAATCACATCCCAGATAGCGTGAAAGCACTAGAAAGAAGGGCATAGGAGAAGATCAACCTGATCCCACAAACAATAAACCAATACAAGCAAGAGATTGAGGATCTCAAGGAAAGGCTCAACCCTATGACTCCTCCCGAGGTCCGAGAACAGAGAAAACAAGAATCTGCACTCTAAATAACTGAGATGGAGAAATAAGAAAGGGCAGCGAAAGAACTATTTGACAGAACCGTGAAGGTATGGAAAACGTTGGAAGAATACGAGAAGGTACAACAGTAGGACTAAGAAGAGGAGACAATCTTCTCTACCATACAATATCTCAAATAAAGGAAAAAAAAAATGAGCATCACAGAGCACTTGAAGGGCACTCAATACATGAAGACGCTACAACCATAGTTGAAAGCAGTGCAGACGCAGAAGCAAGAAAGACAAGATGAATTGGAACCCCTCCAAGAGCAAGAAACACAGAGGATTGCATAGTTGGAGGAAGAGAATACAAGTAGATCAGAGGAACAAGCAGAGAGCGCAACATTAATGCAGGAGGAAATAACAGTGCAGACATTAGAAAAAGGAAAGGAATTGGAAAAAAATTTCCTTAGTTTTGACAGGGTAGGGAAGGGAGCGCACACTACCTAAGTGGCTCGAAACGAGCCACATGTCAGTGTTGGGGGCCTATTGGGTGCATGCCTATTTTTAGGAAAGACCTAATTTTGGAAGGAAAGGCCTAATTTTGGAGAAGAACAGCTGGCAAGAAAAGCAACACGTGTGAGGAAAAACAACATGCAAGAGGAGTAACATGCAAGACGAGAAGGCAGGAAAACCTAACCATGTTATGCTTAGGGTTTTTGATAAATATTGTAATGGATATATGCTTGTAAAATAATATAAATAAGAACCTAGGAGGTCTAGGTCAGTGTTCTGGTTCTAGTTTTTGAGGTTGTTCGATGATTGTAGTTGAGGTCAAGAGTAATTCAAGAGTTGTAAGTTCATAATGGTTGATATTTGTAGAATCTATTGAGTTGTAGAAGATTCAAGTAGCTGTATCTTGAGGGTTAGGTCACAGGTTGAGGAGCCTCGTGTTATCTAGTTCTCCCCACAAAGGTTTTTTAACATTTTCATGATTGTATGATTGAAGATGTAATGCACGCAACACCATATTTTGCAGCAAACTAAATAAAAGAAAAGAGAATACAAATCTTTGTGGAAGTAGTCTAGGAGGGGGTGAACCATGGTAAAACATGTGTTATATGTGATGTTTCTTGCATGTTTACTTCCTGTCAATGATTAGATTATGAATGAATGGTTAATCTAGGTATATTAGAATGGATGCATGGGTTTAAAAGATGAATGAATCCTAGGAGTATATGAAGGAATAACATGATGAATGTATGAAAAAGGTAGAGTACCATCCCATATCCCCACTCATTCCTAGACTGCAAGCACTTGAGCATTGCAGTCTCCGATAAATCTATCTTGGGTGAGACTGCATAGTGTACTCTGTGCGTCGTGTTTTCTTCTAGTTTACCAGGAGAGCCGATAGTTTTAGAGGGTTGTTTTGGGAACCTATTGATATATGAAACTGGGTCAGCCCTAGAAGTAGAAGTAAGAGATATAATCCAACAAAACACCTCAATCTATTGTATTTGTTTGAGATCCAACTTTCACTAGAAATTTTTGGCAATAATTCTTTAAGCTCTAAGGAACCCAATTGCATCTCAACACTTCCGATCATCCCTAGACTAATGGACAAACCGAGGCTATCAACAAGTGTTTTGAAACATATTTGTGGTGTGTTTAATCCAAAAACCAAATCAGTGGGCCCAGTGGTTACCTTTAGTGGAATGGTGGTAGAACACATACTACCATACTACCACTCACAAGACTCCTTTTGAAGTAGTCTACGAGAAAAACCCAACATCGTTTCTCTTATACATTCCAGGCATCTCCAAGGTTCAGGAGGTTGAAAACAATATTATAGTCCAAGCGTCCATTCTCCATACCCTTAAAGAAAATTTGGTCATAACTTATAATTGCATGAAGAAACAAGAATATCAAGTTCATTCTGAATGTCAATCCACTGAAGGGGACTAAGTATTTCTTCATCTACAACCTTATAAGAAAACTTCACTCAAATATGAACATTGTCAAAAACTTTCCCCCAAATTTTATGGTCCTTATAAAATTCTCAATTGAGTGGGGTCAATGGCCTATTAGTTGGGTTTTCCCAGTCATTCTAAGCTCCATCATATTTTTCATGTCTCATGCTTAAACAAAGTGAATGGAACTAAGTGCTAGAATCAAACCAATCTCCCTGAGTTGGATGAACAAGGCTCCATTTGGTTTCAACCACATGTAGTCTTGGACCAATGAGAGTGTCATGTCCATCAGTGCACTCTCAAGGAAGTGTTAGTTCAATGGAAAGATACAACTCCAGAAGATGTCACCCGGGAGCTGACTACCATTCTGCAACAATTTCCTCATCTCAAGCCTTGAGGAAAACATTGTTCTTCAAAGGGGAGGGAATGTTAGGGACCTAACCTCCCTAACCCCTAATGTAGGTATAATAATATATTTTATATGTAATAAAGGTCGAAATTAGTTAATAAGGCCTATTTAATAATATGAACAAGTCTAATGTAAGAAGACTTAATAGAAGCTTTCACTTCTAGAAAGATCTTCATCTAGAATGTTCTTTAGCAGAAAAAATTAGTATAAATAGGAGTAGAAGGCATGGGAAACTCTTGTCTTGAGAATTATTGTAATATATCTCTTCTTTTTTGAAGGTTTCCCCCTCGAAGAGGCAAGTGAACTTGTATTTATATCAATAAATGTATCATTTTTGGTGTTGTGATTCTCTATATTTTGTTGTTCTGTTGGTATCCTCTAAAATATTTATGTTTCTTCTTATTATAATATATTTGGTACCTTACAATGATTCTCACAACCACAATAATGGGACTTGACAACATCTTGTATACATATTTGCATTCAAAAAAATAGTAGAGTTTCATTTTAACTTCCAAATTTTTATAGGCGTGTTTTACAATGTATATGTAATCCATTGAACACATTGATCATTATTATGTTTTTGGTGTCATATAGGATAATAATTGTTTTCTTTACTAGGATGACAACTATTACCCTTCTTGTAGCACCATGGTTTCTACAACAAAATCACATGTTACTCTACATTTGAAGATACAAATTCCCCAAACAAATCAAAACCACTACTTACTCCCTCCAATTTAGCAGGCATGCTTTATTTTTCTTCAGTTCCCCAACAATGCATCCATTACAAATTGTGTCAATTTCCCTTCTCAAATGGATGTTTTGCTCCTCCTATCTTCTCATTCCAACCTTGTGTGTCAACATGGAAGTAGAATAAATTTGCATCTCGTTGGCAAAGGAAGAGATCCTTTAGTGGACATATCCTAGCATAACGTCTTACAGTTTACAAAGAAAAAAGTGCAAACAAAAATACTTTGTAATTATGAAAATTAATAACATGTAGATTTTATTCAAAACCACATAATACATATTGCATTCTCACATATTTTTTTTTTATGAAATTTCTTTGCACTAGCCTGAGCAATTGTTTTAATTTATTTTGTCAAAGTTAATGTAAATTATAGATATTTGATTCTCTTGTAAGTTAGTCTAGAGATTAAACCACTTTATAGAAGGTGTCAATAACTCCTTGCACCCTTACAAAGAAACCAAAAAACCTAGATAAAACCTTGATCACCGAGTGCATTACTAGTGTTTAAACGAAGTTTATTTTTCTTCTCTAAATCCAAACCTCCTTTTTTCTTGATTATGGAGTCGCCCTTAGTTCAAAAAGAAGTCAAAAGGTCTTTCAGAACTTTCATTTTTCAGAGTTTGACCATTCACGAAGTATGTTTTTTAACAACAAATCCTAAGTTCCTATGTTGAGGTCCCAAAAAGTGATGGTTTAAAAGGAGTTTAACTGATCTCAGAAGTAATGATAAAAAACGTTGATGGCTTTCCAAGATTTCCGCGTGTTATTTTTCGGTAATCTCAACTCAAACAATTTTTAAAGTCACGACGCATTGATCACGAAATACCTTTTAATCATGATTAATTAAGTTTTAAACTTTTTTACGAATCAATCAGTCGTAATTCGGGAAATCAAGAGTCGACCTCGAGTCTCTTTAAAACCCCGATCCCCGAAGTTGAGAAACTCTTAAAAGATAATGCTAGGTTTATTAAGAAGTAAGAAGGTTTAACGATAATAAACTCCATCGCAATTTCGTGATTCAGGATTTCTTGTGTTATAACTCTTGGGGACATGATGCTCGAAACTCTGAAACACAAAATCCTGAAAGAATTAAGTGCTTAAACACAGATTAACTTAACTTTAAAGAGGGATTAATGATAATTAAATAGATTTTTGCGTTTCACTATTCGAGAGTTTTCAATGACATTTTTTTCGAAATCCTATTTTTGAATCGCCGATATGTGGTGGTCTCTATAACAGATTAATGAAGACATTTTGAACATTAAGTGCGTATCTCCAGGCATACCATCCCCATTAAAAACATTTAACTTTTTATCGCCTGTATCGATACACTAAATTTAAGACAAGTTAAAGGTCAATAAAAGTCTGATGTTTCGAAATTAATTATTATTTTTAGACTAAGAGCGAGTTATATTCAGAAGAAATCACGCATTTTTGCTCTGCGACATATTTTCATTTGGCACAGACACCATGGCACCCATAAAAGCACCTAAGAAGAATGAGGAGGCAGGTGGAAGCTCGAAGCTGGATGGAGATGTTATATCCAACATTACGCCACATGCTGTGGATTTAGTCAAATCCCGGAGGCATATTTTTGAAACATTAGATTATGAGATTAAGAATTGCCTCGAAGATTTTGGAGATGAAAGGACTAAAAATAAACTCAGAGACATAGCAAAGTCTGAGCTTCACAAAATATCCACTCGACCAAGACTCATGCCATATAATGACATGGTATGCTGGGCTTTGGAGAAAACCGACGTTCAGACAAGGAGCATTCTAAACAACCAAGGGGTCGTCGTTGGCTTGTTTAGGCCCGAGCACATCCAAGTAATACAAATTGCCCCCTACTTCTAAATACATTTATAATGTCGAATTCATAGCGGAATTTGAAAGAAAGGAGTGCACAAAATTCGATCAAACATATCCAAAAATAATCAAAGACTGGTGGGGAATTCCAACAAGATTTAGAGCCGATACCCATGGCAGCTATGCCACAACTTTGTTAAATGAATACATGGTTTATATATCCTTGATTCTATGCAGAATCTTCGGAAGGAAAATTCATACCCATTTCCTTGTAGACTGGGTACCACTTCTACATGAAGTAGTCGAGGGTTTCAGTTTCAACTGGGGGGAAATTTTATCCGACAATCTAGCTAGTGAGTTTGCAGAGTACCAAACAACAAAATCAGAAGGTCGAACTACATATTTTTACATGTCTTCCTATATTATGGATGTAGTTTGTTGCATGACTCCATTCCCTTTGATGAGTTGGAGCTGGAACCCAGCCTGTGCGGAGCCCTGTTACACATGATTTTGGTCACTCTAGTGATGTCTCTACAAGTGATGTATTCAGGCTCCCACAAGGACTTTTTGCCTGAGAAAAGTGATTGTTGTCTTCTTCCAAAAAACACATTTTTAAGATGAGTTCGCAGGCTGCCTATATTACAGGGTGCGAAAATCCTTCATTCTCGTAGGCAACCCAAACTTAGGGTGCAAACTGTTTGCAGTCTTCTCTATAGGTAGGGTGCGAACCTGTTTCAACACTTGGAAAAGATAAGAGGTCACGGAGGTTCTAGAAGGGAATCTTCTAGAAAATGAGTTGGCATTCACATGGTTGGCATCCTACTGACTTATTAGATTTAGTGGGATCATCCTCATCCATTTAACCATATCTCCTCCTATATATTGAAAGGTTTCTCATGGAAAAGGTTAAGCAAGATTGAATGAAGAATTGGTGAAGGAATTGTGTGAAGAATTATGCTTGGATAGAAGCTTGAAGATTCTATTTGGTCTATCAAGTTGTATTGGATCTTCTTCATGAAAATGTAGAGCAAGTGTGTGTGTTGGAACCAAGGGTCACTGAAAGGAAGCTTGCGACATCAAGACGATCTGGTTGTATCTTCTACTTTCATTTAATATAATACAGTGGCATGTCCCTTTCCCATAAAATCACTCTTATTTTATTGCATAATTCCTTGATCATATGCATAGGTTGACATTGAATATACTTTGCTATCTTCACTTTGGTTGGTTTTTGTTGTCTTGGACCTGATTTCATAAGAGCACCGAAGCAAAGCGGGAACAACAGAGACCTAAGGAAGTGATATAAAGGTATGCCACTCATTCCTTCTTAGTAGTAGATTCAATGACCGCAACTTAGGGAAAGAGTCATGTCCTGTCCTATTTTGTTCTAGATCCAGGTGGATCTAGGGAGATCTTTTAGTGTCCGCACCTACCGATTCCACCTACGAGAATGCTTGGGCACATGTTCCAACCCTAAAATGGACTCAAAACCCAAAAAATTGCCAATAAAAACCAAAAATAAACCATGGAAAAGTTAGAGAATCAAGAGATTACCTCGTTGGCTGAAATGGTTCGTCGAACGATCGCTTGTGCCTCTTGCAATCGAGCAAAGAAATTTGGGGGAAAATGAGGTATGTTGGACAAGTTTTTGGCAAAATCACAATGAAATGGTAAAAAGCCCTTTTTACCCATATTTATTCACTTTTTACTATTTTTTATTGATTTTTTATATTATTTTTATTACTTTGTCTATAAAACCTAATACCCTAATAGCCTTGTGAGTGTGGTTTTTCGCAGATATCGCAACTTCGAAGTCTGAACGAGGGGGTACGGGTGTTTTTTCTTTTGTCGCATGTACGACTACTTTTTTAGGGCTTTTTAGAAAAAACCTCGAGCTCAGTCTTCGTTCGTTCTCACACTCAAAAATATATGAGAACGTAACCGAGTATACTTTTTCTCATCTTTTCGTACTCTTCATGGTAACACGAAAATGATGAACGTAAAGGAGTATCCTTTAAGCTCTTTTCACGCTCCATAAAAATGAAAAGATGGCTGAGCGATCTTTTTATTTTCACACTCATTAAAGTATTTGAAGAAAATGTTCGATGAGTGGTAGTTTATCACTTTTTCGGTCTCGTAAAACTCTTTTACAAAAAAGGAACTGGGAGAGTTCTCTTTAAGTGTTTTTCAGACTCTCAAAACATGAAAACCCCCTGATTTTTCTATCCTTGGACTCGTTAAATAAACATCGAAAGACCCGCAATGGGACCGAACCACTCCTTCCTAGGGTTTGTTAAATATACTCCGAGGGACTCATCCCAAGGATGAGCTTACATCAACAAGCATATGTTATCCTCAATCTTGTGTAAAAATAAAGAGGTACTCGCTAGAAATGGTGGGGGAAATTTTGGGAAAGGGATGTGTTTTCGTATTCATATTAATGGCAATAAGCGTCTCTCTTGAACATGACACCCCCTATTCGTCATTTGAATCCAGTTTGGGAAATCCATTTATCTCTCATCCGACTTGCTACAAGGTCATATCTTGGGTCATCTTTGAGTCAGACCTGCCAAGTCCTTGGTCGTGTCATTCATATGTTCAAGAGAAGTTCACATGAGCCCTCTATTGAGTCGCCCATTTGCAGTTGTCCATTATTACTATGTCATCCTTCCCTATGTCCGTCTCGACCTGTATTCATACTTTGTTTCATCCTCAAAATATGTTACTTATTTCGTGTCATTGATGGGGGATACATTAAGGCCCTCCTGTGACGAGTCTTGTTTTGTCGACTCCAACTCATTATCCGGAAATGAGACTTAGAAATCATTTACTAACTTGGAACCTGCATGCCTTAATGGCATGTCTCTTCGCTTTCGAAGGGGGTTTCACATCATTGATCCCTGATCGAGAGATTCTGCCGAGTGCTCGACTTCAGCTCATGCATTCACATTCGTTCAAGTTGTACTTTGGTACCTTAGGAGTCATTGACATCAATGGTGATTTTCCTTGCACTTGTTAACGGTTTTCATCAATGACCAGTAATCAAGTGGTTTCTACCATGTTCGAATTCAGCACATGTAATCACATGGATAGATTCGTACTTTCAGGTGACAGGATTGAAGACCCTGGGTCTCATCTTTTTTTATCTAGGTTGCGATGGAGTATGTATGATTTGTATCAACACATAGATCCACTTTGTATGTCATGTGGCTATGTCATCTTAATTCAAGTCTTCTTGCATAGATCCATGGTGTATTCCTGGTGGCTATGTAGCATTTTGACGGCATGGATCCACGGTGTATGATTGGTGGCCATGACCTACATTTATGATTCCATTCATTTGTGATTTGAGCATGAGAATTCCTACCTCAGAACTGGTATTATATTCTGCATATGCTTGATTGTTTACAGGTTTCCAAATAGGTGTGCTCCTTGTTTCTAACACACCCATGCATTTTACAAAGTATTTTGGCTGTCACAAGTTCTGGCATCATACTTTGGGGGGCATTCTGTTACACATTATTTTGGTCACTCTGGTGATGTCTCTACAAGTGATGTATTCAGGATCCCACAAGGACTTTTTGACTGAGAAAAGTGACTGCTGTCTTCTTCCAATAAACACATTTTTAAGATGAGTTCGCAAGCTGCCTATATTACAGGGTGCGAAAATCCTTCATTCTCGCAGGAAACCCAAACTTAGGGTGCAAACTGTTCGCAGTCTTCTCTATAGGTAGGATGCGAACCTGTTTCAAAGCTTGGAAAAGTTAAGAGGTCACGAAGGTTATAGAAGGGAATCTTCTAGAAAAGGAGTTGGCATTCGCATGGTTGGCATCCTACTGACTTCTCAGATTTAGTGGGATCATCCTCATTAATTTAACCATCTCTCCTTCTCCTATATATTGAAAGGTTTCTCATGGAAAAGGTTAAGCAATATTGAATGAAGAATTGGCGAAAGAATTGTGTGAAGAATTTTTCTTAGATAGAAGCTTGAAGACTCTATTTGGTCTATCAAGTTGTATTGGATATTCTTCATGCAAATGTAGAGCAAGTGTGTGCGTTGGAACCAAGGGTCACTGAAAGGAATCTTGCGACATCAAGGTGATCCGGTTGTATATTCTACTTTTATTTAATATAATACAGCGACATGTCCCTTTCCCATAAAATCACTCTTATTTTATTGCATAATTCCTTGATCATTTGCATAGGTTGACATTGAATATACTTTGCTATATTCACTTTGGTTGGTTTGTGTTGTCTTGGACCTGTTTTCACAAGAGCATCAGAGCGAAGCGGGAACAACAGAGACCTAAGGAAGCGATATGAGGGTATGTCACTCATTCCTTCTTAGTAGTAGATTCAATGACCGCAACTTAAGGAAATAGTCATGTCCTGTCCTGTTTTGTTCTAGATCCAGGTGGATCTAGGGAGATCTGTTAGTGTTCGCACCTACTGATTTATCTGATAACAAGACCATCCATGTTTATCACTCTAATATATGGGAGGAAAATGTTAAAGATGTCTTTTATGAAGTCTTCCACTACGTAGTGATACCTCTACACCAAATTTTGTATGGTTGTGCACCCCCTCGTATTTCAGATAAAATCATGGGAAATCTCAGGGCGATCGAATATTGGTTTATTGAAGAGGGTTTTTACTATGTCAGGGTTTTCGGGTGCTCGATCCCTCCTCATGCACTTCTGAAGTTTCTTCCCGATAAGATGGTGTGGAAGGAGGTGGCCTACCAAATAGTAACTAGTGGCATCGGCACTGAATTGAAAGAATCTCAGAAGAAGTTTTCGCCACTTTTTCCTGTACAAATTGGGAGTTGTTTATTGCTTAACTTTGGTCATTCCAAGGTTGAAGCTGCAGCATTGGGAGACATAAAATTGGTAGATCTTGAACTCAGAAAACATGACCCTTATCAAATTGTAGGAAAACATCTTACTCACTGCAATATGAAGATGTATGAACATGAAGTTTCTCCCTGGGACAACATGTTCAGAGGAGCCATAACCTATGAGGAAATATTGGACAGAGTTCAAGAACTATCACCCAACCTACAAACTAGCTTTCTAACTTTCCAGAAGCACAGGTGAAGTGGTATTCCCCAGATACTACATGGGGAATCAATGAATCCTCCCCCAGCTCAGGAACGTACTCCCCCAGATTTCGGGCTAGAGGCTAATGATAAAGGGACTGCAGAAGAAAATCTAGAGAAGACTGAACCCTATTCATAGAAAGCGGAATCTTCACAATCAAATAATCAAGGGTCTGAAACGCATTCCAAATTCAATACCCCTTCAAATTCGAGTCAAACGATTCTCCCTTTATCATCAACTATTCCTATTGATGTCCCTAAAACAGTAGGAGAAAATCAATCTACAGAGTTGGGTAGCCCTATTACATCATTGACTCCTTTACAGTCAACTTTTGGGACTCCTCACCTGGAATTCATATATGCAAGTGACCTCACTCCCATCTCCAGAGAAGAGATACCTTCCTCTAATTAATTTTTCAGTAGGAAGAGGAAATTCGTAGTGAAACAGGAAATGCATCTGAGAGAAGGCATAATGGTGAAGAAACATAGAGTGCTCGTAGATGGGAAGAAACTGTAAGAGGAGGAATTCCCCACAAAAGTAGCAGGCTCTATGGGAGCTTTAGCGAGGACCAATTTTTTCTCAGTTGACTCCCTCAGAAGAAAGATGAAACAAAAAAAAAATGATAGCTCAGTTGCAAGACCAATTAAAGCACACAGAGAATAATATTCGAGAGGAGGTAAATCAAAGGGTTGAACATGCCCGAATTGTGGACAAAGAGGAAATGTGATTGTTGAAGTCTAGTTTGGATGAAGAAAATAAGCAGATGCAAGTGAGTCAAGTACAAGTTATTTTACATGAAGAGTTAGTGAGACAGATACAAGCTGAGTTGAAGTCTAGTGAAGGAAAAGTTGTGAATATAGCAACATTTCAAGCCCAAGTGCTAGAGGTACATGAGAAACTACAAGCAGAACAAAATGACATGTTTTCCAAAATAGAAATCGTCCAAAACTACTTCCTAGAAATAAGTCACTCACTAGATGGCATTGTTTTAAAAGAAAAAGAGGCCACAAGAGCTCGTGCTGCTTTTCAAAAGGTAGTGGTGTTTTCGGCCAGTGAGGAAGTACCAGAAATCCCAAAGCTGAATGTAGACTGCATATCAAGGAGAGTTGGAATGAGGTCCAGCTCAAGATTTCACAATTGAAACAACTCGACCTCGTCCAAATAGATAAGTGGTTAATAAAGATGAATCTACAGTTGCAGTCGACAAAGTTTGGAAAGAGAAAGATTGAAGACGAGCTTCCCCAAATTTAGAGGAAGTTATATATGTTTGAAGCAAAGAATACGTCAGAGCCTTCCAAAATGTTGATGCAGTTTGTGGATAGGTGTGTCGTGTGTTCGGGACTAAGCAAAGGAAGTGTTTCAAAGAAATGATGAAGTAACACATTTGTGCTCGTTTTTGTACAGCTGGAAAAAGTAAAAAGTAACCCAACAAAATGGTTCGAGTTTCATATTTTGTAACCATTAACACCTAGGAGATTACGAGAATACCAACGGTCCAAGGTTGATGTTTTTCTTTGTATAAATACATTTTTGAAAGATAAACCAAAGGATTTTTTTGGCCGATTGTAGTTGAAAGGTTCTTCATTTTTCCAAAATTAATAGAAATGCAAGTCGGAGATTCTATACCCCGTCAAATTTGAGTTATGTGCTCCTCTGTTATTTCATATCTAACTTCATTTATTATGTATCTTTGATGAATGCATAGTTGCAATTTAGTACAACTTCTACTATGGTGATTGAATTTTTTTTAGTGATCTAATCGTTTACAGTTTTTCCTCTGTATCAACTATCAACACTTACAAGACGCGTGAATGATTTAGACTATTATATCTAATGCTTCATTAAAGTTTTTCCTTATATTTTTCTTCCTCTGTCATAATGTGAGATTCTCCCTTGATCGAAGCCTCACATTGTTCCACAACTTTATGTTTTCTTTCATTCCATGCATGTTTTTCTATTTAACTCAGATACAGGAAACAACCTTTGATTTTGCTACACTATTAATTCAAGATTCAAGAAATTTTCTCATACAATTTAAAAGGAAGCAACCAGTCCTTAAAACTTTCTTCCTCCATGTCTGTACCAGTTACGAGACAACCCAACCTTGAACCTAGTCTCACAGATCAGACCATTATTTCCTTAACCTTTTTCAATACTATCTTAAAAACTTCCCCCACCCGGGTTGAACTTGAACGCTCATGGGCAGCCATTGAGCAGGACATCAGTGTCCAAGAACAATTGGAAGCTAGACAAAGACAACTTAGAAATCATCCCTAACTCCTTTTCCCCTAAGAGTTGTTTCTTCCTTTCTTTATATCACATACCCTCTTTTTGGATGCCCAGACTTTATACTTTCAAGCCTTAAGTTTAAACTCTAGAACGACATATTTTTGGCACCATTGTTGGGGAACAGAGAGACGAAATTATTTTCCTTGGGAAAACGACATTTATAAGTTTCCATATTTGATAGTGAACAAAGAGTGAACACATTTCAAGGGCTCATTTATTATTCACTTGGAGACTCCACGTTTAAGTAAGATGGCATCTAGTCGAAGGAACACCATACAAAACCCAGATGCTAAGAAGACCAAGCCTGTTTTCGATCCCGAAAAAATACTAAAAACAATAGGTTTCATTAAGCAAACTACTACGGCCTAACAACCTAAATACACACAGTCTAAAGCTAAGATGGCACTTGAAATGTTCACTTCGCAAAACGTTCCCACCCAAACCATTTTCGGAGAAATGTTGGCCAAGGCAGTTGAAAATGAGACCACAAACCCGAATTTAGTGTTCCCATAAATCAAATTTGAATCTCATCCGACTACCTCATGCGTAAGAAAAGGTGAGAATCCCTCAGTAAAACTCATGTCAATTGATATCCCACCAAATCTTCAATTAGATCGCCCGACCTCACAAAGTCTCGAAGAGTATGCCATATACTCAGATTTCATGCCTGTGGGTTCTCCCGTTTACGTTTCTTGCAAAGAAACGAGTCCTCGTATCTCATTCCCCCCTCTTTCATTTTTTTTGTCTCTCGAAGAAGCTAAGGGATCGCTATACGTCTTCCAAAACCCTCTTTATAATCTATAAGTTAAATCTCCTAGGATATCTATGATTGTTGCAGGAGGAGGGTGGGGTGGCCAAGGGCAACCCCCACCTCCCGGGATTTTCGCCAAAGTAGTTGCTAGATACGCCCCTTTCGTTCTCCCAGTACCCCTTCACGATTTACCCGAGAACTATATGAAAAACCTGCCTAAGTTTACCAGGGAAGGAGACCTAACTGTAGCTGAGCATATCAACTTCTTCGACCAATTCGAAGATATCCTCTGTCTCGAACACGAAGACGTGTATTCATGATTATTTGTACAAACGTTTGAAGGGTAGGTGAGAACTCGGTTTCGAGGTTTTCCCGAAGGTTCGATATTATCTTATGATGCGTTAGAAAACTCTTTTCTCAGACAATGGGGGGAAAGAAAGGACCACTTATACTATTTAACTGAGATTGGGGCATTAAGGAAGAAAAATTCTGAAACGGTTATTGAATTTATCCAGAGATTTAATAAATTATATAACAAGATCCCAATCAAGGTTAAACCTTCTCCACCTGCAGCAAAGGTAACCATTGCAAGAGAATTCGATCTCGATTTCTCACTTTTATTGAGAGAAAGGAGAACAGTTGACCTTACCCGAATGCAAGACGACGCAATAGAGACTGAGTCAAATATGATGGCTTCTGGTAAATTGGAAAAAAAAGTAGAAACGAGAAACATGGAGACCAAAAATTTTAAAGAACAAGAAGGACCCTCAGGATCCGGGAGATCCTTAGATGATAAGATGGGCGATATGGCTAGGATAATAAAAGAGCTATCAAATAATATTTCAAGGATGGAGCTAGATCAATATAAAGAAGATCAATTCGTTAGGAGAGATTTCAGAAGAAACCCTAATCCTTAGATACAACAAAGAAAGATTAAAAATGAAGATCAAAAGGTTCAAACCCCTTTAAAAAATGAAAATTTTATAGGAGGAAATGACATACAAGAATTTGAGGATCTAGAAGGAGATATGAACAATTTAGGCGATGATTGCCTACAACCCCATTTGACTAAGGAAGATTATGAGAGGTCTCTGGAAACTAAACAATGATCTAATAAGGATAGCAACATAAACGATACATATGATTCTACATATCAAGGATTAGTTGATACCATAATGGTCGAGCTCCAACATAAGTACAATCTAAGGCCTAAAAATAAAATCTTGGCAACTACTCCACCAAAGAAAATCCTGCCAAGAGGCGAAGTATACGAGCCCGCTCCAAAGGAAGTCGAGATACCCAACACCCAAATAAAAGTAGTAGATCCACAAAATGCCAAAACTAAGATAGTCAAAACACAGATGGTAGGAATGAAAACAACCGAGAACAAAGCAATACAAACAGGTAAAGCCGAAAAGAAAGAGACTGAAGTACCATGCAGAGAAACTGAGAAAATCATAGGAGGTTTCAGCCTGGAGAATGATATTTACAAAATAAAAATACCAATACCTCTGGTTGAACTGGAAAAGAATCCCATTTACCGAAAACAAATCACCAAAATGATAAATTTTTCAGATATGGGGAATCAAGATGATGTTATAAATTTGGAAGATGATAAGCCTAATATAATTTTTGGTCCGCATTTTGAAGGGGCCAGAGATACCGTTTCTCCTTTCTACATTACGATAAATGTGCATGATCGTCTGCTACATAACTCCATGATGGATTATGGAGCCTTGCATAATGTGATGCCCAAGGCTATTATGGATAGACTTGGCCTCGAAATTACCAGGCCATACGAAGACCTATATTCATTTGATTCAAGAAAGGTCAAATGTGTAGGCATGATCAAAGACTTGGTAGTAAATCTTGCACAGATCCTAGTAAAAAGTGTTTTGATGGATGTGTTCATTTCTTATATACCCCCGAAGTATGGTATGCTATTATCCAGGTCTTGGGGTGCTAATCTTGGAGGATCCCTTCAGCTGGACATGACATATGCCACGATTCTTGTTTTTGGAGGACAGTTCACCTGATTGTACCGGGAAACACGACTGACATACACGGTAAGTGATCCACATAAACCTAGAAATTACCCTATTTATGTCGCTTATCAAGATCTTGGAAATTATATTTTATCAATTGATGACGATATAGATGAATGCGTTGAAGATGTCGCAGAAGGGAATAAAACATAAAAGATAAAAGAAAGTATATATAGCACTGGAATTTGGAAAATGTTTTTCGATGGGGCTTTGTCATGTGAAGGAGTAGGTGAAATTGTACTCTTTGTAGCGCCTGGAGATGTTTTTTTCATTCATTTCTCTTACAAACTACAGTGGGACATAGACTACAGAAATAATGTATGCGAGTATGAAGCCCTGGTTTTGGGATTAGAGGTCGCCAGGAAATTAAACATAAAAAACTTGGAAGTCTACAGAGCTGCGGAATTAATTGTGAAACAAGTGAATCGGCAGTATCAGGCCAAACACCCTAGATTGAGATCTTATAGAAACTGCACCTGGGATTTAATGGAATTTTTTTTCTTGTCAATTAATGTCCATTACATCCCCCGTACAGAAAATTTGCAAGTTAATTCATTAGCCAAAGAAGCCTCAACTTTTGCACCTCCTACAGCTTTAAAGCTTAAGTATCACATAGAGGTGAGGCACAAACCCTCCACACCGAACAACATACAACACTAGCAGGTGTTCAAAGATGATGAACGGATCAGAAAATTCCTCGAAATGGTGGAATAATTTGTTGAAATGCACATCGACCAAGAAAACTAGAACGATCATACTTGGATTATGCAAGAAGGAGAAGATCCTCAAGAATTCCAAGATAAGATCGCAAATCATCGCATTTTAGTACTAAAAAATAATCAAATCCCCAAAGTTCTAATTCCCCTAGAAATATTATTCGACCATAACGATATGCCTTTGAAATCTACATTGCAGCATTAGCTAGAGGAAGTCGAAGATTGCGATATAGGCACTAAAGAGGAACCTAGAATGGTAAAAATATCAAAGTATATTCCTCCTGAGATGAAAGGTAAGTATACAGACTTACTCAGGCAATATAAATACATTTTTGCATGGTCCTATGATGAGATGAGAACCTATGACACCACTGTGATCGAACACAAGATTCCTTTAAAGTCGGGTGTTAAACCTTTTAGACAAAATCTCAGGAAAATCAATCCTATATTATTTCCCATGGTCGAAAAGGAAGTGAAAAAAATCCTAGATGAAAAGATAATTATACCACTCAGGTATTCTAAGTGGGTATCCAACCTGGTCTCGGTCAGGAAGAAAAGCGGAGAAATCAGACTGTGTGTGGACTTTAGAAACTTAAATAAATCATATCTTAAAGACAATTATCCGCTACCCAAAATGGACCATGTCTTAGAAAAAGTAGTCGGACCAAATAGAATGTCCATGATCGACGACTTTTTCGGTTACAATCAGATCACTATCAACAAAGACGATAAAGAAAAAATGATCACTGTCAACGAAGACGATAAAGAAAAAACAACCTTCACCACCCCTTGGGGTACATTTATGTATGACAAAATGCCATTTGGTTTAATGAATGCAGGTGCTACCTTCCAGCGAGCTATGGATATCGCCTTCATTGGCGAAAGAAATAAATTTGTGGTTATTTATCTGGATGATCTGACCATTTTTTCTAAATCCGATGAAGATCATCTGATACATCTCAAGCAAACGTTCAAGAAATGTCGCAAATTTGGTTTGTCTTTAAATCCCCAAAATTTTCACTTTGTAATGCAAGAAGGTAAGCTCTTGGGCCATATTGTATCTTGAGATGGAATTAAAATAAATCCTATAAACATTCCTAGAAACGTAAAAGAAATTCATTCGTTTTTAGGAAAAATAAATTTTTTGAGGAGATTTATCCCAAACTTTGATGAAATTGTGAAATTGATTACAAATATGCTCAAGAAGAACAATGAATTTAAGTGGACGGTCGAAGCTAAAGCATCAAGAAAATTATAGGTGAAGCACCTGTATTAGCAAGCCCTGATTATCTCAAGGAATTTTTTATCTTCTCGTTTGCATATGAGCACACAATCGCAACAATACTTCTACAAAAGAATGAAGAAGGTTTTAAGCAACCAATAACATTCTTCAGTAAGAGCCTTAGAGACGCATAATTGAAATATGACATAATCGAAAAGAAGGCATACGTTATGGTGAAAGCACTAAAGGATTTAAGAACTTACATATTACACTCCAAGATAATTGCATATGTACCCACCAGTTCCGTCAAAGACATATTGGTTCAACCTAATAGCGACAGGAAAAGGGGTTGATGGCTTGCTAATATTCAAGAATTTGATTTAGAAGTGAAATTGACAAAGCTCATGAAGGGACAAGGTTTGGCTAAGCTTCTAGTCGAATCAAATTTCAGAGCACTCGGTATAAATAATCCGCAAGAGTATGAAGGATGTTTGGATATGGATGAAATAGACAACCAAATAGCCACAACTAGTATATAATAAAAGTTCACAAATTCGGAGTGGTACAAAGGTATTGTATCTTATCTGCTAACCTTGAAATGCCCAAGTGATATGACTCCATCTAAGGCTAGAACGTTGAAATTGCATGCGGTGAAGCACTGTATTTCAGAGAGCCAATTGTACTGGAAATACCCTCTAGGCTTTCTACTGGTCTTTCTAGTAGAATCAGAGATCGAAAAGGTCGTAAATGAATTTCACAATCGAGTGTGTGGAGGACATCATGCGTGGAGAGCAACAACTTATAAAATCCTGAGAGCGGGATATTATTGGCTTAAATTATTCACATATGTAAATGCCAAATTCAGAGCCTATAATTCATGCCAATTATTTGCAGGCAAACATAAACTCCCAGCACTACCTCTGGTCCCGGTCAAAACGGAAGCTCCGTTCCAACAATAGGGGTTAGATTTTATAAGGGAAATCAATCCACACTCGAGTGCACAACATAGATGGATCCTGACCGCTACAAATTATTTCATCAAATGGGTAGAAGCTATTTCAACTAGAAAAGCCACAGATTTAGTGGTGATAGATTTCTTGGAAGAAAACATGTTATCTAGATTTGGTTGTCCCTGAAAGATAGTTACAGATAATGCCCAGGCATTCAAATCTATGGCAATGGTCAGATTTTTCCAAAATTACAATATTATATTGGGTCACTCCATGACATACTACCCCCAAGGAAATGGGCTAGATAAATCATCAAATAAAATCTTAATTACCATAATTAAGAAGGTGTTGAACAAAAATAAAAAATCCTGGCATGTGCATTTGAAATACGCCTTGTGGGCAAATCGAATAGGCACCAAGAAATCAAGTGGCACTTCTCCATTTCAAATGGCATACGGTAATGACATGGTTTTACCCATAAATATGGCTCTACCTGTGATGAAACTCTAGCAAGATCAAAAAGAAGAACCAAACCATGTCACCGGAAGAATAAATCAACTGATTGAAGTTCAACAGAATAGGGTTGAGGTAGATGAAAGACTGCAAAAATATCAAGACAACATGAAAGCACTCTTCGATCATAAGGCTAAGGATAGGGAATTCCTCCCTCATGATTTAGTTTTAAAATGGGATGCTAGGAGGGAAGACTCAGCTAAACATGGAAAATTTGATCATATCTATTATGGACCATTCAAAGTCACAGCTTCTGAAGCGAAGAATTCATTTCTGCTAGAAAATTTGGACGGTGAAATTCTCGATGCCCATATTAACGAGCATTATCTAAAGAACTATATGCAATAAAAAAATCCAAAAATTCCACTATATATACCGATTTTTGTTTGTGTTTTTATAATTTTTTCGGTAAGTTTTACTTTCACCGCAAATAAAACAGATTAGTGATCTCCTAGAAATGGAGATATAAAATATTCAACACATTGAATTATATAAATCTTAGAACCTTGACGCTTTTCATGTTGTCTTATTGTAGGATTCTAGTCCACAACCCAAACAAAAAACATGAGAAAATGGATGGTCATGTATCAGGAAATTGATTTGCTCCAAACAGGTGATAAAAAAAATAAAAAATTACTAAGATGAGAACAAAATGGTAAGGCAAGGCATGAATTTCCTAAATGTCTAGATTTCAAATGAATGGCTCCTAGGTGCAACAATAGTCTCATGAGTATGAATATGTTCGCTTGAAGTATCATCAAAAGAACAAATTTTTCTATGAACCATAAAGAAGCCTCTAGGTAAGATAAAAATAAGTAAAATAAACAGGAGAAGTAAAGTGGCCTCAAAAGGGTTCCAAGAGTTAGGATTGCATTGCCACAACTATGTTTATGAAACCCAAAGCCTTCTCTGTCATCTTGTCCCAATCTGTGGCATCTTCCCCTTGACCCCACACACTTTCCCATGATTTCCACAGAGGAAGGAGAGGTTACACTTTAGCTCTGAAAGCTAACAAACGAATCTTTAAAAGAAAGGAAAGTCCTCACGACTTTTCAAACTCTTACTGAGAAAAGATATGTATAGGATGATCCTGACTCTCTTAGTTCTTTTAACAGGTTTTGAAAAATCTTATTCTTTCTCAAAGGAGGGTCCCCAGAAACCAAATTCCACCATAAGGTTTTCCCTGTAGACTTAGATGTTTTGAAGGCCGAAAATAAATTGATCTAGAGTAATCAAAACACGTTGACAGACCTATGTTGCAAATTATATACAGATATCACCCCTGGTATACTTTATACTAATTTATTTCCCCCACTTCATGTCAAAGAAAGTATATGATGGATGGTGAAAGGAAATTCAAAAATTGAATGCCCCCATCTAGTCCCAAAAGATATGATGAAAGGAAATTGTTAAAATTATTGCCCTCATCTCAACATTTAAATGCAAACACACATTTTGAAATGGTGAAAGGAAATTCAATAAAGGGAATCAAATAAATTCACCGGGGTACTGAGCAGGCTCACTGGTAGTGAAGCAATGTCTAAGATATCTGTAAGGCTGTTATACATGAATTACACTATACTCTAGTAAATTAGTTTTCTTTGAATTTCAATCTACATCCCAAGTTCGCACAAGACTCCCTGATTCAAAAACATTAAAATTACTCCACCTTGAGGCAAGCAAGATCAACAGAACCTATTAGAATTCCTAAGGTTGTTTGAATTATCTTAAGCAAACCACAAATCAGTAATAGGGAAGAGGAAGTCAAATAGCCTAAACTCGAGATTAGAGAGGGATTAGGTTTCAAAAGCTTTCAGAGATAAAGATGAAACCCCCTTTTTCTTCTGTACCTTCTTCCTGAACAAGTTTTGGAACAAACTAATGACTCCATTTTCCCAATAAAGGCACGTGGTCTATTGTTCTTCTCGTCCTGTGGGGAGACGAGATCCCTAGATGGAGCCTATGTTGAAACAAAGTTTATTTTTCTTCTCTAAATCCAAACCTCCTTTTTTCATGATTATGGAGCCTCCCTTAGTTCAAAAAGAAGTCAAAAGGTCTTTCTGAACTTTCAGTTTTCAGAGTTCAGCCATTCACGAAGTATGTTTTTTAACAAAAAATCCTAACTCATGGTGCCGAGGTCCCAAAAAGTGATGGTTTTAAAGGAGTTTAATCGATCTCAAAAGTAACGACTACAAGCGTTGACGACTTTCCAAGATTTCCTCATGTTCTTTTTCGGTAATCTCAACTCAAACAGTTTTTAAAGTCATGACGCGATGATCACGAAATACCTTTTAATCATGATTAATTAAGTTTTAAACTTTTTTACGAATCAATAAGTCATAATTCAAGAAATCAAGAGTCGACCTTGAGTCTCTTTAAAACCCCGATCCCCGAAGTTGCAAAACTCTTAAAAGATAATGCTAGGTTTATTAATAAGTAAGAAGGTTTAACGATAATAAACTCCATCGTGATTTCACAATTCAGGATTTCTTGTGTTATACCTCTTGGGGACATGATGCTCGAAACTACGAAACGCGAAATCCCAAAAGAATTAAGCGCTTAAACACAGATTAACTTAACTTTAAAGCAGGATTAATGATAATTAAATAGATTTTCGCGTTTCGCTATTTGAGAGTTTTCAATGACATTCCTTTCAAAATCCCATTTTTGAATCGCCGATATGTGGCGGTCTCTATAATGGATTAATGAAGATATTTTGAACATTAAGTGCATATCTCCATGCGTATCATCCCCATTAAAAGCATTTAACTTTGTATCGCCTGTATCGGTACACTAAATTTAAGACAAGTTAAAGGTCAATAAAAGTCTGATGTTTCGAAATTCATTCTTATTTTTAGAATAAGAGTGACTTATATTCAAAAGAAATCATGCGTTTTTTCTCTGCAACAAATTTTCATTTGGCACAGAACCCATGGCACCTAGAAACGTGCCTAAGATGAATGAGGAGGCAGGTGGAAGCTCGAATCTAGATGGAGATGTTATATCTGACACTACGCCACATGCTGTGGATTTAGTCAAATCTTGGAGGCAGATTTTTGAAACCTTAGATTATGAGATTAAGAATTGCCCCGAAGATTTCAGAGATGAAAGGACTAAAAATAAACTCAGAGACATAGCAAAGTCTGAGCTTCACAAAATAGCCACGCGGTCGAGACTCATGCCATATAATGACATGGTATGCTGGGCTTTGGAGAAAACCGACGTTCAGACAAGGAGCATTCTAAATAGACAAGGGGTTGTCGTTGACTCGTTCAGGCTCGAGCACATCCAATTAATGTAAAAACTACCCCCTACCTCTAAATACATTTATAATTCCAAATTCATAGTGGAATTTCAAATAAAGGAGTGCACATAATTCGATCAAACATATCCAAATATAATCAAAGACTGGTGGGGAATTCCAACAATATTTAGAGCCGATACCCATGGTAGCTATGCCATAGCTTCATTAAATGAATACATGGTTTATATAGCCCTAATGGTATGCAGACTCTTCAGGAGGAAAATCCCTACCCATTTCCCTACAGACTGGGTACCACTTCTACATGAAGTATCCGAGGGTTTCAGTTTCAACTGGGGGGGAATTTTATTCTACAATCTAGCTAGTGAGGTTGCAGAGTACCAAACAACAAAATTGGAAGGCCTACCTACATCATTTTACATGTCTTCCTATATTATGGATGTGGTTTGTTACATGACTCCATTCCCTTTTATGAGATAGAGCTAGAACCCAACCTCTACAGAGCCCATCCATGTTTATCACTCTAAGCTATGGGAGGAAAATGTTAAAGATGTATTTTACGAAGTCTGCCACTATGTAGTGATACCTCTGCACCAAATTTTGTATGGTTGTGCTACACCTCGTATTTCAGTTCAAATCATGGGAAATCTTAGGGAAATCGAAGATTGGTTTATTGAAGAGGGTTTTTCCTATGTCGGGGTTTTTGGGTGCTTGATCCCTCCTCATGCACTTCTGAAGTTTCTTCCCGATAGGCTGATGTGCAAGGAGGTGGCCTACCAAATAGTAACTGGTGGCATAGGCACTGAATTGAAATCATCTCAGAAGAAGTTTTGGCCACTTTTTCCTGTACAAATTGGGATTTGTTCACTACTTAACTTTGATCATTCCAAGTTTGAAGCTGCGGGACTGGAAGACATCAAATTGGTAGATATTGAACCTAGAAAACATGACCCTTATGAAATTGTAGAAAAACATCTTACTCACTGCAACATGAAGATGTATAAACATGAAGTGCCTGCCTGTGACGACATGTTCAGAGGAGCCATAACCTATGAGGAAATATTGGTTAGAGTTCAAGCACTATCACTCGACCTAAAGACCAACTTTCTAACTTTCCAGAAGCACAGGTGAAGTGGTTTGCCCAAGATATTGCAGGGGGAATCAATGACTCCTCCCCTAGCTCAGGAAAGTACTTCCCTAGGTTCCGAGTCAGAGGCTCATGATAAAGGGACTGCAGAAGAAAATCCAAGGAAGACTGAAGCCTCTTCACAGAAAGAAAAATCTTCACAATCAAAGAATCCAGGGTCTAAAATGAGTTCCAAATCCAAGACCCCTACAAAGTCGAGTCAAATGATTCCCCCTTTATCATCAACTATTCCTATTGATGTCCCTAAAACAACAGGATAAAATCAATCTACATATTTGGGTAGCCCTATTACATCATTGATTCCTTTATAGTCAACTTTTGGGACTCCTCACCTGGAAGTCATATATGCAAGTGACCTCACTCCCATATATAGAGAAGATATGCCTTCCTCTGATTACTTTTTCAGTAAGAAGAGAAAATTCATAGTGAAACAGGGAATGCATCTGAGAGAAGTCACAATGGTGAATAAACATAGAGTGCTCATATATGGGTAGAAACTAGAAGAGGAGGACTTTGCCACAGAAGTAGCAAGCTCTATGGGAGATTTAGCAACGACCAATTTGTTCTCTGTTGAATCCCTCAAAACAAAGCTGAAATAGAAAAATCATATGATAGCTCAGTTGTAGGACCAAGTAAAGCACACAGAGAATAATATTCGAGAGGAGGTAAATCAAAGGGTTGAACATGCCTGAACTGTGGACAAAGAGGAAATGTGATTGTTGAAGTCTAGTTTGGATGAAGCAAATAAGCAGATGCAAGTGAGTCAGGTACATGTTATTCGACAGGAAGAGTTAGTGCGATAACTACAGGCTGAGTTGAAGTCTATTGAAGGACAAGTTTTGAATATAGAAGCATTTCAAGACCAAGTACTAGTGGTACATGAGAAACTACAAGCAGAACAACAAGACACATTTTCCAAAATAGAAATCGTCCAAAACTACTTCCTAGAAATAAGTCACTCACTAGATGGAATTGTTTTAAAAGAAAAAGAGGACACAACAAATCGTGTTTCTTTTCAAAAGGCATTGGTGTTTTCGGCAAGAGAGTAAGTACCAACAATCCCAAAGATGATTGTAGATGAACATATCAGGGGAGACATCATGTTAAAGACATGGGAGACTAATATTGCCGAAAGAAGGAAAATGGCAAGAGAAGTTAGGAGAGAATGTGAAGAAGTATTTGATCAGCTAGATAAAAAAAACACTGGGCATTGGTAAAGGCAATTGTACTGGGCTATTAGGACATGTAAATGTCATAAGGCATCAACTACATATCAAGGAGAGTTGGAATGAAGTCTAGCTCGATATTTCACAATTGAAATATCCCAACCTCTCCCAAATAGATAAGTGGTTAATAAAGTCGAATCTACAGTGGCAGTCGACAAAGTTTGGCAAGAGGAAAATTGAAGACAAGCTGCCCCAAATTTAGAGGAAGTTATATATGTTTGAAGCAAAGAATACGTCAGAGCCTTCCAGAATGATGATGTAGTTTTTGGATAGGTGCGTCGTGTGTTTGGGAACGAGCGAAGGAAGCATTTCAAAGAAATGATGAAGTAACGCATTTGTGCTCGTTTTTGTACAACTGGAAAAAGTAAAAAGTAACCGAACAAAATGGTTTGAATTTCATATTCTGTAACTGTTAACACCTAGGATATTAGGAGAATACCAATGGTCTATGGTTGATGTTTTTCTTTGTATAAATACATTTTTGAAAGATACACCAAAGCCTTTTTTTGGTTGATTGTAGCAGAAAAGTTCTTCATTTTTCCAAAATTAATACAAATGCAAGTCGGATATTCCAGACCCCGTCAAATTTGAGTTATGTTCTCCTCTGTTATTTCATATCTAACTTCATTTATTATGTATATTTGATGAATGCATCGGTGAAATTTATTACAACTTCTATTGTGGTGATTGAATTTTTTTAGTGATCTAATCGTTTACAATTTTTCCTCTGTATCGGCTATCAGCACTTACAAGACCTGTGAATGATTTAGACTATTATATATGATGCTTCATTAAAGTTTTTCCTTATATTTTTCTTCATCTGTCATAGTGTGAGATTCTCCCTTGATCGAAGCCTCACATTGTTCCACAACTTTATGTTTTCTTTCATTCCATGCATGGTTTTCAGTTTAACTCAGATATGGGAAATGACCTTTGATTTCGCTACACTATTAATTCAAGATTCGAGAAATTTTCTCATACAATCTAAAAGGAAGCAACCAGTCCTTAAAAATTTCTTCATCCATGACTGTACCAGTTACAAGACAACCCAACATTGAACCCGGTCTCACAGATCAGACCAGTATTTCCTTAACCCTTTTCAATACTATCTTAAAAACTACCCCCACCCGGGTTGAACTTGAACTCTCATGGGCGGCCACTGAGCAGGACATCGGTGTCCAGGAACAATTGGAATCTAGACAAGACAACTCAGAAATCAGCCCTAGCTCCTTTTCCCCTAAGAGTTGTTTTTTCCTTTCTTTATATCACATACACTCTTTTTAGATGCCTAGACTTTATACTTTCAAGACTTAAGTATAAAATCTGGAACAACAACTAGGAAGAAAACATGCATTAGCTCATGTGACACTAATAGAAAACTCCAACTTTTGTCATTTCCCTACCAAGTTTGAGATATCACTTTGTTCTAAAGGATTTTTTAAGACTATTTTTACAATCATGATGTATATTAGAAAGAAATGGAGGATGGACCCTACATTTTGGGAAGAGAATGATCATTTATAACAACATGGTTTCTAGAATTTGACCTTTAGACTTTGTTAGTGACTCGAATGCCTATATGGGTTTGTTTACCCTATTTGTCATTGCAATTTTGGCATCTACTAGTTTTGGAGGATATTGGGAGAACTTTAGTTAGCTACATTAAAGAGATAAGGAGGGTCCAACCACATATACTTGTATATGTGTTGAGGTAGATATCAATAAAGATATGTCAGAAAAAAATGTTCTTAAATGGGAAAACTTATAGGTGGACTAAAATTCTAGACTATGAAAATACATGTTTCTAGTCTTTGAACTGTCAACAAGTAGGTCACCTCCAAGGTACCCTTCAATAGACTTGAACTCATCATTCAAAAAAGAAAGCATTCAAGTCAAAAATAAAGGGTTGGCAATATCCTGAGTAAATCAACGAAATAGAGGATGACTTAAAACTTTAAAATTTATAAAGAAGCATGAAGCTATTGGTCCATACAAATTGAATGAAGGAGATGTCTCTTTGATAGAGAAATAAGTGTTGCATGGCAGTGTAGTCCTTGCCGGGATGGAAGGGGAGTAAATGCGTGGGTTGCAAGTTGCAGTACATGTGGTACTCATGCATAATTTAGTATTCCCAGATTAGTTTTATTTGAAATTTATCAAAAAATATTAATGTCTAGTACATGAATGAAGGTTCCTAGGATATAATTTTGATAGTACATGAAATATTTAATACATAACCAATGTAACCCAACAATTATGGAGTGGCGGTTTGGCGGAGTCGCGGGTTCACATTTTTCATTTTTTATGGCCAGCCTGTCACATGAAATACATTTTTCACCTAACACTTCCGTCATATACATTTTGCACCCAACAATTCTGTCATATACATGAGAAAGTAATTTATAGAATATTATAACATTATACCAATATTTATAGTAATTTGTATAATGTTGTAACACTTGATACATTTTGCACCGATCAATTATGGATTCGCGGGTTGGTGGAGTCGCGGGTTCACACTTTTCATGTCCAACGTGTTTCGTGATATACATTTTGCACCGAACACTTCTATCATAAATGAAGTCTAGACTGTTACTGATGCAAAAATAGTTCAAAATTCTGGCCCCTAAGGGTGGTCGTTACAACTGTGGAAAGTGTAGACAACATAACTATACCAACCATGGACAAATGCAAGAAAGGTCTCCATGCACGTGAAAAAACAATAGACAAACACAACAGTTTATGGGTTGTAATGTGGCGACGCGACCATGCAAAAGGGACCAAATGTCGTGTCCCCAAGAGGAGGTGGCTCCTCCTCGACTGGTGTCTAATCCAGTTGCATGGCATCCTTTATCTGTGATGGCACATGCTCTTCCTTCTGGACATCCTTCTGTCATGATGGAAGCCTCTGCTCCTGGCAGTCTTCCACTGCGTGGACCAAAGTTTCCAGTGCCAACACTTGTGTCGAGGTTGCTACTGGTTGGGTTGTTGCTGCTTCAGTTGCCTCTGCTGGGAGGTGATGAGCACCCTATAATGCAGAGAGAAACTACAGGATTTGAGAGGATTTATCGTCCAAGGTCTCTAGGCGGAACCAAAGGTTGTCCATGTTCGGATGTAGGTCGAATATTAGGCTTTTCATTAGTGCAAGGCCTGTTTTCCATTCGCATTCTTGGTCAATGTTGGAACTGGTTCGAGATTGGGCTTGTCGTCGCGAATTTTGACTATCTTCCAGACCATCCATCTGAAATTGGTCGTCGTGAGGCTTCTCCTGAAGTGACTGGGTGGCCAGAGAGTTGGGAGGAGCCAAATGGCCTAGGTGTGAAACAGAGGCTGAATTGCTTAAAGGTCCTAGGTTGTAGTCTAGTGAGGCCCCTGAGCAGTCCATCCCCTTCATTCTATTAGCAAGGGATGCAGCAAGGGCCCAAAGAGAAGAGGTAATTTCAGTTGACTGCGCCAGGGAGGAGGACGAGGTGGCTGAAGAGGAGGAGGATAACAGGGAGGGAGAAGGTGGGGGGAAAAGGACCAGGAGGGGTTGATTTGGCTGCCAGGATGACCCATGTTTTGACTTCCCTCATAGTCGGGGCATCTCTAGGACAGTGGGAGAGAGAAAATGTGCCAGGAACAGAGTTGGAGAGGACAAAAGCAGAGCAAGGAAAGGTTGGGCAGGAGGCCAAGCTTTGATAAGAAAAACTAGGAAAGAATGATCCATCTAGAGCCACTAGAGAAACTGAAATAAGATGAGGAGCTGGTGAGGTTCCATAAATGGCCACACGCACAGAGTAAAGGCCGAGCGAGGGTGATGGTTCGTCGAAAGGATGTGAAGGCAGAGCGGGGCACACTGAGAGTAATGGCACCCTGCCTCAAGCGAGATGAACTTAAAGTCATGAGGCATTGTTGATGGGTGAAAATGAGCATCCATCAATTGGAAAAACGAGTCTGGTCTGGGGTTTTCTAAGTAACCCAAGCCATTTGGTATAACTCGTTCTGATGGGTTTAATGGCTCCATTAGACAATCTAAGAATCCTAATAAGAAACAAACAAAAGAAAGAAATAACTATCTAATTACTAAACACTATATATATTTACATATGCTCTAGTGTAACTGTAGTAGGTGTATTTAAGCAAAAGATAGATAACTCTTATTTATGGACATTATTTACAAGCTGCAAGTTTTAATCTAAACTTACGAAACTCAATGTGAAAATGACCACTTTGAAGAAGTAGATAAAGAAAGCACATAATTTTTTTATTTTTTTTCCTTTATAAGTCTTAAACTAATAAAGAAAATGCTATGAAATGGAAACGTATGGATAGTCAAAAGCCAAACCATATGTTCGAATTTCGATGATAAACAAATAGCATAAAAATGTAAATGAGCTAACCTGTTAGCGAGCTAATGATATGTATCCAAACATCTGTACGATCAAACATCTAACCACCTTGTCCAGGAGGAAAACCTACAATGCACCTTAATTTGTTCTGAATAAATGTAGAACAATTGTGTTGGTAGTTGAATTTTAATAACAGAAAGAGTGGTACAAATAGTTACTGTCATCTCATGATTGCAAGCAATTACTATAATAAAAATCTGTTAGCAATAACATTGCATTTAATCTTTCAATGGAAATTAAGGAGAAATCCTGTAATTGAAGATGAATAGATGATCAAACAATTAATATCTAAAGCATCATTTATGAACAACATTTATAAAGGAATTATCCCAAAACATAATAAATCATGAAGACTAAAGCTATCAAAACCTATTATCATATCAGGATAAAAAAAAATTAAATGAAGACACCATCCACAAGAAGCTAAAGCCAAAATGTGTATTGTTGTTCCATTAAAGTCTGTAAATTAATCATCCATCTTCTGCCCCAGGCGAGGATGGTTTCATTACAAAAAGTTGTAATATTTAAAGAGTTCAGGAAAACTAAGCATCCTATCTTCCAAGATAGAATCAAATCCAAGGATGATTTACTAATTACAAAAATATAGGGTAATTAAAACTACTCAATATCAAATTGGATCTCTTAAGATTAAAAAATGTTTGTTTATGTTTACAAAATGAGCGAAAGAAATGGCTAATGACCACATAAATGCTCCATATCATTATGTATCCACAAGCTGCACGATATCCTGAAAGAAAAAATGAAAATAAAGAAATTTAGATATTCATTTAACCAACATTTTTGAATATTTCGAATGAGAATAGACTGGCTACATAATCTAATGATTCTTTAGCTAGTCTTATTTTAAACAGCAGGAAACCGATTCAATCTATATTAATTAAGAGAAAATCAACAAAATCACACAAATATTTACCTTTCAACTGAATGCTAAATTTGTCTCACAAAACCTCAGAGTTAATCACTGCTTTACCACACTCAACATTTTTTATTATGACATTTCCAGTTCTCTTCAAGCGTTTTCCTTGCCTGTGTGCACTGATCTTGACTCTGTGGTTTTCATTCGTTAACGAGTCAATCTGATCTGTGAGGGTATTTATCTTTTCTTGAAGGGAGGGGAAATTTGTGTAATACTTATCTATCCAAAATAAACACACCTCACACCGTGGATCTGGAACAGTTGGTTGAGGAAACCCATGGTTGTGCGTCAGAACACTACCACTGTTGTCTATGGGTTCTTTACAGAGTTTCATCCCTGGAAATCCTTTGCTATGTTTCAGGCATGGTGGCATATTGTCTATGAAATCGTAGGTCTAGCTGAGATCCCGTTTGAGGTAACTTGAGTCTTCTCTTGCCAATAATTTCTCGATCTCATAATCAGAGCTCTCATGGACCTCTATCACTTTGAATGAGCTCATATGAGACTTCGATTTATTTCGTAGGCTCCTAGGTATTAATCTCCCTGCCCTTTTGTTATTAAACCCTGTTATAACCCTAATTTGCACCAGACATGCTTACCTGACATCATGCCATCTTAGATTCCTTCTTTGCCAAAACACTGTGGAAGAACTCTTCTTAAAAACCTCTTTTATAAAGGCCCACGCGCCCTACTCCATTACTGCATGCATGTACACACTAGCTGACCTAAAACAACCCGCGTGTACCTACAAAATAACAAAAAAAGGAAAGTTTTCGATGAAACACACAGCTTTGGATGAGTTAACTAAACCTTCCGACCATGCATGGTCGAGGGTTTGACCAAATACCTAGCTTATTCTAGCCTATAAAAGAAGGGTTAGGGGTCCCATTTGGAAGAGGAGAATCATAGTAAAGAAACTATACCCATTTGCACATTCCCTTTGTCCCAATCCTTTAGTCATCCTTGTGCAAGAAGAGATACAGAGCAAAGAAGTTGGAGGACAGTTGAAGAGGAGCCCAGGACTAGGTTCATGGAGCAGTGGCTAGCATCAACATTGTAAGTTGATTTATTAAAGTTGGTAATAAAGAAGTATTTTTCATGTCCTGCCATATGAGGTGTTCATAGTTTATTGCACACATGTTTGAATCTCTAACCCATTAATATTTTGATCAAATGCATGTAGAGTTTGTTGTGTATCTTGTGTGAATGCAGGTTAGCCATAGAGGAGAGTTGTAGTCAAGGAGAAATCAAGTGTGAAGAAGGATCGATATCAAACATCTGAAATAAGGTACACTCACTTAACTACGTATTTTCTTAATAATAATGGATATTAGGTCTGGGACGATGGTAGAAAATAGGATTCTTTAGTCTTTTCTGCATGCATAATTTAACCCTAGATGCTAGTTCGTAGAGGGATTTCCCACTCACAACAAAATTCAAACCTAGGCCAACAGCCGGACTTTTCCTGGCAACCTAGTGCCAGTCAAACTCCAGGCCCCTTTTTCCCAGGTTATCACCAACAACCCAAACTACCTTTCTTGGAAACCTTGCATTTTCCAGACTTGACAAGGTTTTTGAATGACCCTATCTGTCACGATCTAGATTGGCCTCCTATGTCGATGAAGTTGCCTTCGGACATACCCAAGTTTGAATCCAAGCCTAACGAATATCCAAGCGATCATGTGATTACCTTCCACCTTTGGTTCTCATCTAACTCGTTGAAAGATGACTTTGTACAGTTGCAATTATTTCAATGTACTCTCATTGGGAGTGTCGCGAAATGGTACATTGAGCTCGACCGCTCAAGATACTCTTCCTTTGGAAAATTGGCAATGGCCTTCCTAAACCATTTCCAATTACCTGTGAGATACGATGATGGCACATAATTGCTGGCCAATTTCGCACAGACAAAAGCGAACCATATCTCTGATCACATCCGAGAATGGAGATGCTGGAAGAGTTTAATTAAGGTACCATTCCCACCAACATTCCTTCTCAAGCGGTTCCTTAAGTCTTTGGTCCCGCAGTTATCCAAAGACATCGTGACTTCAGGAGTGTTTTCTGAAGAAGACGCCATCATGAGAGATCAACAGCTTGAGCTCATCTATTCTTAGTCTAGTTTATTATACGCGATCTTTCCAGATGTGCCACGCTCAATACTTGATAAAACTAGACAGAGAGTTGGACCACATGCCGATGCTATTGTTGGTTCAACACAAACAAAACCTACTGAGGAACTGATGAAGCAGTTGCAACAATTGTCTATACAACACACAACGGCTAGCCAAACAATTGTTTTGGCTGCTCCCCCTACTAAAACGTCAGATGTACACATAGTGTAATTGACAAAATCAAAGGCCGCCCAACATCCTAAAGGAAAGAAAAAACAACGAAAGAAAGGTAAGGGGGATAAGAAACGCACTGATAATGTTGGTGGGGGAAACACTGAGAAATGTAAGGCAAGGTATCCATGCAACCTGTGCGCAAAAGACGACCCGACCCACCTATGTCCCCGGCTTGTAGAGGCCCAAAAGTTTGTGACACAACAACAACCTATTGTGTTAACCAATCCATTTCATCATGGACAAAACCTAACCCAAGCCTCTACAAGTGCGGAAGGGGGCATTCAAAGACCCTCTCTACCTTCGAACAATCCTGCATCCATGAATGTATATATGATGAAGGATGATTCTTTCATATCCACTAGAGTGCATGACTACAATAAACCAAGCACTTCTGAGAAGGGCAAAGAAGCCAAACTCCCATCTCTTCCTCTACATATTGAGAAGACTTTGGGTGAAACAATGACACGCATCCCAAAAGGTGCATTCAAAAAAGATTCTCACAACCCAAATGCAAGGGCTGCCCAGAACTATTATGCGGTGGAAGATTTGTCTCAAACCCCTTGTGCGATGTCCGCTTTGGAGGTCCTCCAAAGATGCCCTTCCCAGAGGAAAACTTTGTTAAACATTGTAGGATCTACCGAGACTTGTAAACCGGGTACCATCGTGCTAGATACAACCGACTTAAAACCTCGTTTGCCTTACCATGTATCATTTCAGATAGTAGTGGCTCACCCCACGAAAAATTTTGCTCGAAATATTTTTCGCATGGTGGTTGATGAGGGTGCCTCGACATGCGTTATGTCATTGGCATGTTGGAAGGCCATTGGCCAGAACATTTTTTCTCCGTCGCCTACTCTTGCCACTTCTTTTGACAGTCATTCGTTCCGACCACATGGTATCATTCCCTCTTTTTCCATGCAATTGGGAGGGAAGACCATGTGCGTTGAGGTAGAAGTAGTCGATGCGTCCCTCAACTACAATCTTTTGTTAGGAAGGACTTGGACTTATGCCATGCAAGTAGTGGTTGCTACAGTTTTTTGGGTCTTGTTGTTTCCACACGAGGACCGGATTATGACCATTGATCAATTGTCTTTCTCCAGATCTGACCCTTCATTGGGGGTGTCCACAGTCCCGATGATTGATAATCCTCAACTAGGCATAGTCAACGTAGGGGTTGGTTTGTGCCCATCTTTGATGGGTACCTTTGATTACTCGCCCCTTCAAGGCGATGCCAAGTTCATATCCGACCACCATAAGGTTGCGATTTTCCAAGTTTCGTCATTTTTCACAACTTACTTCACCAATCTGTGGATACTTCCTTCCCCATCGACCACGATGGAGGGGATAGGGCATCCAAGCATGTCCGTTCCCTTTTCTGCAGCTGAAGTAGCGTACTCTTTAGTCCAGCAAGCTTCAGCCAAGCTAGAGCCAACTACTGCAAAAGAGTTCAATCCGCTTCTAGAGCCTATTTGGGCTCAAGGTTCTCTCTCTCACACTGATTCGTTAGACTTAGTCTTGCCCTCTGATGAAGCAATAATAGAAGCAATGACTAGTCCACACAAACCCTGGGCTGATATTCATCACAGATCTTTCTTTCTCCCAGAGTTAAGTAAAATCGAGGCTAGAGAATTCACCTTGACTATGATTGGAGATAGGTTTTGTCCTATTAATCCCTTAGTTACACACGAGGTCTATGCTAAGGGTAATATGGAAACCATCACTGAAATCATACTGATCAATATCTCCAGAACCCCTGGCATCGTGGGGAATGTTTTCGTCGGAGCTGACTGCTCCCCTGGAGAGATTCAAACCTACACAGATCTATTTAAAGAATTCCATGACGGTTTTGCCTAGTCTTACGAGGAGATTCCAGACATCGATCCAAAGATAGTCGAACATGAAATCACAACTTATCCAGATGCCAAGCCTGTCCGGTAGAAGCTTCGTCCAGTTAACCCCAGGAAAGCAGTAGACATTAAGGTTGAAGTTGATAAACTACTAAAAGATTGTTTTATCTATCCTATCCACTTGACCCAATGGGTGTCAAACCCCGTGTCGGTCAATAAAAAACAAGGCACGATTCGTGTATGTACAGACTTTCATGATTTGAGCAAGGCCTGTCGCAAAGATAATTTTCCCACACCATTCATCAACCAGATAATTGATGAATGTGTGGGTTACGAGGCCTTCTCTTTCATGGACAGTTTTTGGGATATAACCAAATACAAATCAAACCCGAAGACCAGCACAAAACGACATTCATATGTCCCTGGGGTACATTCGTGTATCGTAAGATGCCTTTTGGTCTCAAAAATGTTGGAGCGACCTTTCAACAGGCCATGTCTTTTTCTTTCCATGACCTAAAGCATATAGTCGAGGTATATTTAGATGATTTTTTATCTCGATCATGCAAGAGAACGTATCATCCCACACACCTCTGACTTATCTTTGAGCATTGTCGCTACTTCTGGATTCACTTGAATCCAAACAATTGCAGCTTTTGTGTAACATTAGGACGTTTGTTAGGTTTCATAGTGTCGACAACAGGGATCATGGTCAATCCTCTCAAGGTTGAGGCAGTAATTTAGTTGCCCCTCCCATGCACAATCCTTCAACTTCAGAGTCTATAGGGAAAGGAATTTTTTTTAAGACTCTTCATCGCCAACTATGCCGAGACACCAAGGGATTTATGCGCTTACCTCCGCAGTTTGGGTAAGTTTTACACCTCGAGGCGAGTTATTATATTCCATAGGTATATGCTTAGGTGACACCACAAACAATGTCACCAAGTACAGTGCAGTTATTGAGTTGCTTCATGACGCTCTGTCATTTGGTATCTCTCATCTCTGGGTATATCTCGACGCTCAGCTGGTTGTGTCTCAGTTAAATAGATTCTACCGTGTTCATAATCCGACTTTACACCGACAATTCCTTAGGGTATGTCTCTTAGAATGAAGCTTTGATTATATTATATATTTTCATGTTCCTAGGAGATTAAATCAAATTACAGATACTCTAGCTAATCAAATTTTAGATTAGCATCTTGCACACATATGAAAAGACATACACATAAACATGTAAATACATTTCTTGCAAAAATGATCCATAAGCCACAAAAATACATAAAAAACCATATATAACATCATAGTCACCCGAGTACATAGGTGGACGCAAGAGCCTCAAAAATATCACCAATAACGAGTCACAGGGCTTATGCCCTCAAAAAATATATACAAGTAGTGCTCTCGGCACATGAAACGTCTAACTAAGGTCAGGGCCTGTGGGCCCTATTGTACTGATCTACAATGTTTTCCAAACGTAGAAACAATCGGACCTACATCTGTGGTGCCCCCACTACATGAGGCTGAATAGATGGTGGCAGGTCCTCAATATCTGCAATAGGGACCATGCGAGTAAGCGCAGTAAAGTTCCGCTCAACTCGTCTCAACACCCTCTTAGCCTCCCTGGCTGGAAGATCTCTTGCTACTGTTGGTCCCCCTGCAGTGGCAGGTGCGGACCCTAGCTGAGGACGATGCCTATTCCTCGCATAGTCAACAGGTCAAACTGTTCCCACATCTGCACACAACAAACACGTATCCGTCAAATACTCTGGTATAAAAAAAATGATATATAACAAAAACAACATAAAAATTACATATGTTTAACAAACAAAAAATGAATGATGGAAACTTACCAATCTCTCCTCGCTCCTCACCAGGAGGTACTGGTATCTTAGGATCTCTTGAAAAATCAATCCCAGCATAAGGATAATCCTCGATGACTAATATCTGTCGCGACAACCACACGAAGAAATCATCGTCAAAGGAATCATTGGTCCTTCCACCACCCTGTCGCGGCAATAACATTTCCCATCTACACATAGAAGGAAGAGAGGCTTGATGTCCTCGTACCACTACTCAAGGAATAAATCTCTGAACTCTCTCAAAGAAGAAAGAGCATAGAATGGTCCCGAACCCGAAGTTCCTCTAAGTCCGCAATCGACAATCTGTCAACTGCCTCTTCATACACTCTAACAATGTTGTGCTCCAATCAAATATTTGTGCATTTAAGCACTGGACTGCACAGTTCATCTGTGCACGGGACGCCTGATGTAGAGCCTGATTCTCCCAATAAGAAACACTATCGCCTATAGTGATAAGTCAGTAATCTTGCTTATGGGAACATGTGATCTCAAGCCATCTGTACCAGCCTCACATTAAAGACCAATCAATTTCTCTATGTTATGCGGCCCCGAAGGAAAAGTCCAAAAGTTGTCTGGTTCTCCTCTCCTGGAGAGGCCAGTCAAAAAATATATGTCCTTGGTCATGGGCACCAGTGACTGCCCCTCTAACATGAATGCCTCTGCATCCAGATGCCAATAGTCAACCAAGGCATTTAGTAGCCTAGGTTGTGCCCGCATAAAAGAACATAAGAAGAACTTGAGAAACCCACATTGCATCAAGGAAGCCACAACATTGGGCTCTTTCCCAACCAACTCACTAACCTCCTCATGCTCTCTTTGTCTCCAGTGAACATACATCCTGCAAAATACCAAGGTTCAGGAGAGTTAACCCTTGTTTTTTAAACCTTTTTCATTCAATAAGGGGGTCCACATGTGCTATAATGCTGACAGTCGTGTACATGTGTGCAGGGTTTACTCTGCCCAAATGTACACGTGGCCTATCCTGAGACAGGCTGCGTGGACCTAGGGCCGACCTTTTGAAGGTCGACGCCCCCCCAAAAAATGGAACCTAAAGAAAAAGTAAAGATTTAAATTACAAGATAAGAGAGTTTGTACTTACTTGGTCTAGACAGATGGTCATTTCGTCCACTATAGCTCCCGGAATCACCACTTTTATCAAAGGGGTTTTTTTGTCTCCAGAGTCAATTTCCAAATCAACAATGGTGATAATGAGTTGTCAGCTTCTATTTATAGACTTTTTGGCTTCTTTTTGTCACTTTTTTGGCCCCCCTTATCATTTTCTTTAAAACAAAAATCATTTAGAGTGATCCAGGAATTGCATTGGAGGGGTATGATCGGGTATCGGGACAATTTTTTGGAGTTTTGGGTAACTTTTGATGGTCCGTGGAAAAATATCAGATGATCAACTTGAGAATATAGGTTAGGTTTGTGCCCTGACTTTTGTATCTCATTGTCTTTATCCCTTTTCCATAGGATCGATCCCATCAGGTTGTGACATAGAACCATCAATGTTGCTTTAGAAGTGTCGGGAGTTGGTGGTAGAGCTTACCGGAACATGGATGCCCTAGGTAGATCCTGGTTGCATTATGGTTTCCATGCTGTCTCTAATAATTGTAGGCTCGGGAGTCCTTGTTGTTTTTCCTGATTACGAGTTTGATCCTCATTTGCACGATTCCTTTTCACTCTTGACCTCACCCTCAGGACTCCCAAAAGATATAACGAGTCTTCTTTTAATCCCTTTTCAGACCCTCTAAACATGAAAATATTGTCGAGCAATCTTGTGGCCTTTCACGCTCGTTAAACTGCAATTTGAAGTCATGTCTATCCGACGATAGTTTACCCCTTTTTCGGTCTGAACGGTCAACTGTACGAACAAAGGTATACTCTAAAGAACTTCAGTTCTCTAGAAGAGACTCTCAGGTAACATTTTAACCATTTTTCAGGCCTGGGGGACTAAATTTATGAAAAAGGAACTCCCACAGAGTCCATAGTTAAGCTCTTTTCAGACTCCCTAAAATTGAAAAGATCGACAAGTGACCTTATTCTCTCACACTCGTTAAAATGGTCCAGAAGGACATTCCTAATGGAGTCCATAGTTAATCTTTTTTCAGACTCCTTAAAAATGAAAAAATGGATGAGTGATCTTGTCTTTATCACACTCATTAAAATGGTTTTGAATAGACGTCTTGTCGGTGCTAGTTTACCCCTTTTTCGAACCGACTAGACTACCTTCAAGAAAGGTACCCCAATAGAATCTCCTTTTACATTTTTTCAGACTCTCTAAATATTAAAACCACCGAGCTTGCCTTCCCTGGGCTCGTTAAACTTACATCGAAGGACGTTACCATTATGTGTTTTGATTACCGTGTTTTCATACCTGCATCTTTGGTCTAAATGTCGGCTCCATGTTGCTCTCAACTGAACCGTCTGAAGCATACCTTATACACAAGCCCTGTAGCACTTTGCCTTTGCATATTGACACCTTTGGCCCCTGAAGGGATTTTCTCGAGTGTCCTTTTCTTGCATATGTCCCTTTGCCCTGAGCATCCCTGTCTTCCGTGCACTTGGAACTAGTATGTTTGCGACACTCGATCCTCCTTTGTAATGTAATAATATTTTATTCTTTTTTCCAAAATCATTGAAAAAGACAAAAAAAAAATCAAATATACCCCAAAAAGAGGAAGGGAAAAGTATTTTCTTTATTAGCAGCACAATAAGTCTCCCTTGGATAAAGCACATATGTCTATTTGTTCATCAAACTATGGGATTTAGTACGACCTTAGGAAGTTGTTCTCGCTACATAGAGTTGTGTCCTCCTCCATTTGGTTATTCTTCCAAACATATGGAGAGTTTTCATTGCCTCCTGCCTCGTAAACTTATGATTAATGCCATGCTGCCTGAGTCTCATCATTTGTCGTGTTGTTGCCCAAGGGACATTTTTACCAAGCCTGAGTTGGCCCCTCTGCAGTTTGTCTCTTTCCCTCATACCCGACCATCCTGAACGTCCAATCAAGTCTTTGTTTGAAATCAATGAAGCCTTCAGTCTAATCATCAAGATTATCTAGTCCATGACCGATGAGCCGTCGAAGACCTCTGGGTAGTGAAGTTGTACACTCATATTACACTCCTACCTGAGTTTTGAAGATTTTGAAGTTGTTGCTCGAGCTCTGAAGACCTCATCTCCACCCATCATGCCTTATCAGCTTTTGAGAAGATGGATACTCTACATGTATATCTTTTCGATTTTGAGATGTAGCTTTGTTGTGTATTTTTCACGGATACACTTTATATAAGTTATATGACATGGATCTACAATGTATTTGATTGGTAGCCATGATTCTATTTTATCTCGAGCATGGGTATGCCCGCCTCAGTTCTAACCTCACACATTAGGGGGCATCTGTTATAACCCTAATTTGCACCAGACATGCTTACCTGGCATCAGGCCATCTCAGATTTCTTCTTTGCCAAAACATTGCTGAACAACTCTTCTTAAAAACCTCTTTTATAAAGGCCCACATGCCCTACTCCATTATTGCATGTGTGTACATGCTAGTTGTCCTAAAATAGCCCACGTGTACCTACAAAAGTATGAAAAAAGGAAATTTTCTGACAGAGCACGCAACTTTGGTTGAGTTAACTAAACCTTCCAGCCATGCATGGCCAAGGGTTCGACCAAATACCTAGCTTCTTCTAGCCTATAAAAGAAGGGTTAGGGGTCCCATTTGGAAGAGGAGAATCATAGTAAAGAAACTATACCCATTTTCAAATTCCCTTTCTCCCAACCCTTTAGCCATCCTTGTGCAAGAAGAGATACAGAGAAAAGAAGTTGGAGGACAGTTGAAGAGGAGCCCAGGACCAGGTTTGCGGAGCAGTGGCCAACATTGACATTGTAAGTTGATTTATTAAAGTTGGTAATAAAGAAGTATTTTTCCTGTCCCGCCATATGAGGTGTTCATAGTTTATTGCACACATGTTTGTATCTCTAACCCGTTAATATTTAGATCAAATGCATGTAGAGTTTGTTTTGTATCTTGTGTGAATGCACGTCAGCCGTAGAGGAGAGCTGCAGTCAAGGAGAAATCAAGTGTGAAGAAGGATTGATATCAAACGTTCGAAATAAGGTACGCTCACTTAACTACATATTTTCTTAATAATAATGGGGATTAGGCATGGGACGATGGTAGAAAATAGGATTCTTTAGGTCTTTTCTTCATGCATAATTTAACCCTAGATGTTAGTCCGTAGAGGGATTTCCCACTCACAACAAACCCTATGTCCGAGTTGTTTTTAGACAGTTTATGCGAGGGTCTGTTTACGATTTTTGCAAAGGTGTTACGGCAGACATATTTCTCGCGCTCATGAAATTCAATGATTCCTGGCTCAACATCTTATTTCTCGGACATAGGCTCATCGAGCGCGGCCCTATCAAAGGGTTCTTTGGATGAGGAGATTGTTCTGTCAATGGAAGGGATAGGGGTTTTTTCTAACATGGGCTTATCAACCTCTACAGAGCTGGATGTAACAAATCCATTTCGAGATAGGAAAGTATCCCAATCGTCGCCCTGCAATTTTAAATGATGGACTTACAACATCTTGATCAACCCATGATGAAATAAACTGGAATTCAAACACTTTCTTTTATACATCTTGGCCATTTTATATAAACTTCTTAATAAATAGAAATGCATGTTCAACTGGAAATCGATGAAGTTCATTAACAGTATTATGTGGTAAAGAAAAACGAGGCTGAAGCGACCTTCACGGGTAATGAACTATCTTAAAACTGGCAATAAACCGTGCCACCTAGGCTTTAACAGAGATGTAGGCATACCTTTATCACAACACTGGATTTTCCTAGAGGTAAAGAAAAAACTCCACGACACCTCCTCTAACTTGGAATTATTAAACCATTTTTTCCCGCTAAGGGGAAGACCTGTTGCCTGGCTCAAAAACTCCTCGGTGATTTCAATTTGAATGTCACCCACTTTGGCTCGACATCCATCGAAAGACAGGGTGAAATCCTCGACCACTTGCAAGTTGTAACCTTGAAATTTCTCAAGAAATTTGAGCCAGCCTTGACCCTTAAGGTCTTCCTTTGCGTCGTCATACAGAAGTAGGTTTTTTGATCCATTTGGTTCGACACAGACGACAGGGGCCATGTGGATTCACACAAGCAGTCATGGGGGCAGAAAAAAATCCCTGTAAGCATGAAGGGTTTCATAAAATATGAAGAACTAGGGCTAAAACCAAGGAAATAAAACCCTTGCCCGATTAAATGAAGGAATTAGGGTTTTCATACGAGGATCGGGCGTTTTGTGTAATGAATCGTGAAGAGTACAAAACGAAGCCCGAGATTTAAATTGAAATGATAGACCTCTCGATTTCAAACTTCCACTATCAGTAGAGTACATAATACGACTAGATGCATTTGAGTATCATCATTGTGTAAAGGGTGGAGTTGATCATTTTATGGCTAGGAAAATAGGTGCTTGACAAATCAAAGCATAGAAACCATAAAAAGGATTTACCAAGAATTATACATGAAACAAAATCATAGCCTAACATCAATCGATTCTTGGTGTATCATTTAAAGGTCCAGAGTATACCTTATAACAATGAGAAACTTTAAAACAACTACTTTATTGACATGATATAAGACTTAAAGAAAAATATCATTCTTAAAAATATTTGTATGAACATTTATTCTCCTAGGGAAATAAGACTTAAATTCAATTGTAATAAATTCATAAGTTTCAATGCTTCGTTCATGCTTTCAGTCATGAACGAAGCATGAAAACGAGAACTAAAAAAATAAAAACTTTTATAGCCTAAAACTCATATTTCAAGTAGCAATGTTCATGTAATGAAGCGGAGGAAGCTGCAAAATTTATTATTCATTTCTTTAAGAGGTGAAAAAAAGTGTGGGGCTGCCAACAATGGCGACTTACTGGGAGAAGCAGTTATTTCTGTATCACCGACAAGTTCATGTTAGGACTGTTAGAATGATTGCAGATCAAGGAACAACTAAAGGAAATCAAGCATCTTGACAATCATTACATGGTCCAACTTCAAACATCTTTCCGTTCAAATGAAATCTGGTGACAAATTTTTAAAAATGAGAGCAACGATGTTGGAGTCAATGGCTCCGATACTGTTGATAGGGCCACTGCTACCAGTAGGTGTCCAAACTTGGAAGGGATGTAAATTAACCCACTCTAATGCCTCTACCCTGTCCAAGAAATTTCAATTCAAAATGCAGGATGCTTATGACCAATATCAAAATTTATACCTGAGAATTTTTCTTGAACCCGACATTGCTTCACTGTCAGCGGGTCTGTTTAGTACCCTAGTGAAGTTTTCTTTTTCATCATGCATGCATTTACCCACTACCAATAGACCTCTTCAGTATCTTGGCGGGTTTACAAACACTTCCCACAACTCTCGAGAAATTATTCACAATCTGATGTAAATTTAAAGACATTCAAAAGAGCGGGGTGATGCTGAAAATTTCAGTTTTTACAACACTTGTTATTTTCCAGACTTTTAATTTTCTGCTTGATAACGTTTATCATGATCTGAAAATAGTTTACTGATGAAACTGGTTTTTCGAGAACAGGAAGGAATCCTTGAGTTTCTTTCTTAAAATCAGGGACAACGTAAAGAGCTTTTAATGACAGTCGTGTATGCTCATAATTGTAAAGTGAAACCACGAAATCTATTCTGAACAGAGAAACATATTTAGTTGGTCCGTGTTTCAGGAAAATTACAACAATTGATGCTCTGACAGACCTTGACTACTATTTTAAGATGAGGCATTCTGGTTTCCCTCCTTGAGATAAACTGTGATACATGCATGTTTTAACCGGAAAATGAAAAAAAAAAAAAAAACAAAAGAAAATTGAAGCAGAAGCAAAAACCAGAAAACAAAACAAAATCAAAACAGAAAAAATATGTACAAAAGATGTTTCTGGGACTCGTCATGAAAAATACCTTTTGAGAGCTTGGTCGTTCATCGGGAAGGTGTCTGTCTATCCCTCTAAATTCTGCAGGTGGAAAGAGTTGGGACCTAGTTTCTCAACGATCAAGAAGGGTCCCAACCACAGATTTTGGAACTTCGAATGTTCCCCTTTTCCTTCATGAGGTTTGTCCCATTTGAGCACTAAATCTCCCACCTCGAAATTTCTATCCAAGGAAAAACTTGAATCAAACTATATTTTAACAATACGTTGATGTTGATTCAATCTTTCTTTTGCTCGTGTTCTTACTTCCTCTAATTTCAACAAAGCGTTAATGTGACTTTCAAGAAGAGGACAATTATCTTCCTGAACTTTCTGTGATAACTGTAGCGAGGGAAGCAGGACATGAGGAGGGAGAATTGATTCTCTTCTGTAGATAAGAAGGAAGGGGGAATTACCAACAATGGTTTTTAGAGTCACCCTATCAGCCCAAATTGCATTAAAAAGTGCATTGTGCCAGTTTTTGTGGTTTTCAGAAACTGTCCTCTTGATGATTTTGATCATGTTTTTTCTTGTTGATTTTGCTAAACCATTTCCTTGGGGGTAATAGCTAGCAAAATATTTCAGTTTTATCCCTTTTTCTAAAGAAAAGGCACTCATATCGATGGATGAAAAATAGGAATCATTATCGAAGACCAAACATTCAAGAATACCGAATCAAGTAATGATGTTTGAATTAAGGAAAGCTATTACTTGACTGGTGTTTACCACTTTTAATGGTGCAGCCTCGGACCATCTGGTAAAATAGTCCATCATTGTAATGATGTATTTATGCTACTACGAGGAAGTGGGATTGATATGGCCAATGATGTCAAGACCCCATTGCTTAAAAGGGAAATCTACCGAAACAAGTTGCAACGGAAATGTTGCCTTCTGCACTCGTCTAGAATCCTTTTGATAGATCATGCATTTACGACATAATGTATGGGCATCTTTGAATAACATGGGACAATAGTACCCTGCTCTTAGTACTTTGTGAGAAGTAGTGTCTCCACCGAAGTTCCCACCAACTTCTCCTATATGAAATTCAGATAACACTTTATCTGCTTCATCTCTTTCCAGACAACGCATAAGGACTTCATAAAAAATTTTACAGAATAATATGCCAGTTACCAGTTGGAAAGGTGTAGATTTAAGTTTTAATGCCCTTCTCTTTTTCGAATCAAGATGGTGAGGAGGAGAAATGTGTGTTAGATAAAACTTAATGTCATCAAACCAAGAATTAACAACATCTTGTGCACAACAAATTTGACTTTGACTATGCTGATTTTCAGTTAAAACATTTATTTGACTCTACTTCTCTTCAACTAAATCAACCACTAATTTACATAGACCTTTGCCTCCAATAATTTACGCAGGGGTAATATCGAGGTCATACTCTTGTAACGATGTCATCCAGTTTGCCCGTTTTTCACCCAGTTCCTTTTGTACTAACAATTTTCTGACAACAGGGTAAGGCACAATGACTTTAGTTCTGGATTTCAGTATATATGATCAAAAATGTTTTACTAGTTTAAAAACAGCGTAAGCCTGTTGATCTACAGTCGGGTAATTAAGATCTACTCCCTTGAAGGTTGAGCTCATAAAGGAAATGATAATTTCGTTTCTTTCAGCATTATTTTGGGTCAACATAGTGACATAAGATCGATCAGAGGCGAATGTATAAAGAGTTAAATCTTGTGAAAAATCAGAGCTCATTAGGGAGGGAGCCTCCACTATGGATTTTTTGATGGAGTCAAAATCTTGAATTTCCTGTGGTCCCCAATGATATTGAACATTCTTTTTGATTAAGTTTTGCAATGGCCTTACCATTTCTGAAAAACGCGGGACAAACCTTTTGACAAAATTTATTTGACCTAGAAAAGATTGCATGGATTTTTTGGAGGAGGGGGGAGGAAGCTTGGAAATGGCTTGAGTTCTTTCGAGATCGATAATCATCCCTTCATTGGATACTATGAACCCGAGAAGTTTTCCTTGTTCTACTGTAAAGATAGACTTCTTAGGATTTAGAGATATGTCTTACTTGTGACATCATTGTAGAACAGACCTCAGATGGGATAAGTGATCTCTCTTATTTTTGGAGAAAATAGTAACATCATCAAGATAGACCACTATGGATTGATTGATGAGACTGCAAAAAGAAATATCCATTTCTCTCTAGAAAGTGGACCCAGAAAAGTCCAAAAGGCATTTTCCTATAGGCGTAGGTACCCCATGGGGTACGGAAAGTGGTTTTCAACTGGTCTGGGGGAGACATGAGGACCTGGTTCTACCCTGAAAAATCATCTAGTAGTGACAATATTTCAGAACCGGATACCTACTAGAGAATTTGTTCCATTGGAGGAACATGATAGTTGTCTTTGTCAGACACTCGGTTTAAGTTTTGAAAATCGACACAGAGTCGAATTTTGCCACTTTTCTTCCTTACAGGGACAAGATTAGATACCCATTGTGTGTGTCTTACTGGGAATATTATCTTTGCATTCAATAGTTTGTTTAGTTCTTTCTTGACCGTGGGTTCGAGCTTAGGGTGCATCTTTCTCAGCTTTTGCTGAAAAGTTTGAGTCTGGGGTTTCATGGGGATGATGTGTTCTATAATGTTAGGGTCAAAAGATTTTAAATCCTCGTATGTCCAAGAAAATACATCCTTGAATTCTTTAAACATACTTATAAAGGCTAACCTCTCTTGCTCAGAACATCCCATTCCTAGATTAATACATTGCGGATTATCTTTAGTCCCTATATTTGTTTTTTCATGGGTCAAGGAAGAACTATTTGTTTTACAATTTACTGATTTCCTGAATTTGTCATGCAAATCATAAAACTTTTCTAATCTTACCATGGATTTAGGGATAGAATTTACCAGATCTGATGTTGATTCGGGAGACCTCGAGTCTGATATTACCGTAAAATTGTGGAGATCTTCATCGTGGGTGCCTTCATCGATAACCGCACCTCGGAAAGTGTCCTCCATGTGCAAAAAACTAATGATTTGTTGATCATCATTGAACACTCTCCAGTTAGTGACGTTGTCTGGGACTGATGGTGTAAACAATAACTCAATCAAAAAAAAATTTGCAGAAAGACCTTCTACAGGAAAAACTTTGGAAGCGACGTAAGCTAACAAGTCAGCCTCAGAGTTGTTTGATCTTGGAATGGACTTAATATTAAATGCATAAAATTTGTGCATTAGATTCCATACCTCAGGTTGATAACTTTTCAGGTGTGGTGATAGGAAATGTATAGAATTTCTTACCTGTCTGACCACAATTTTCAAATCATCGAATACCATTAAGTTCTGTACATTCATATCTACTTCCTTCTTGAGTCCTTGCAGAAGTGCCTCATATCCGACGGTGTTGTTGGTACATTCAAATTCTAATCGGCAAGCGATCAAAGTTTTATTACTTGCCGGGTCGATGAGTACACATCCTGCACCAACACCTTCTTTAGATTTGGATCCATCGAAGTAGAGAGACCATATGTGAGTTTCATCGACTGTGTTAGGCACATTAGGTAGAGTTGTTGACTGTGTGCATGTCACGAGTTCCGACTGTTGTTCTAGATCAGTGATGATGGAAGTTTTTTCCATGAATTTACTAAAAAAGGTGTTCATTCCCTACATTTCGAGTGAATTAGTGGAAGAAGTAAATGGTTTATTAGCGTCATTTAAATCGGTCATGATGTGCTTGAGGTAACGCTCACGATTAATCTTGATTCTGTTTGGCTTTCCATTCTCTGGCAGCCACAAATGGGACCAATATGTCACAAAGTATCCATGCAACTGTTCGGACCAATCCCTGCTTAAAAATAAACCATACACTTCAGGGATGTCAACAACAATGATATCAATAATTTGGTGAACCTTAGGATTAGAGGATAGCCTAACAAGTACATTTTTTAATTCACCAATTACCTTAACATTCGTCCGATCGAGCTGCATGATTTTTAGACTGGAAGGTTGAACTTCAGCATTGATTTTTTGGCAGATAGACAAAGGCATTACATTTGATGATGCCCCAGAATCTACCATGTAGTTATGTACATTTCTATTGAAATTTTCAAAAGTTAATAAAAAAGGTGGGACATTTTTAAGAGTCTTAACAACAGAACTTTCCTGATTTGTAGTCGTTGTCCCTGAGATTACTTTATCTACATTTGATACAGTTTTTTTAGTGAGGTCTCTTCTATCTGAGGGTTCAAGTGTTGTTTTAGTAGGGACCTTTTGAGGTGTTTTAGGACTGATTTCTGCAATTTTCTTGTTGTTCAGATTACTATTTCTACTATTTTTCTGCAATGTTTTGAAGCATTTTCTGCAGAAGAAAAGGAAATTTCAAAAGTTCATAAACATAAATATTAGCTCTAAGTTTCTTTAGGTCTTCAATCAAATCATATTCTAAACTTGGGGTTGTTGAATTTTGTTTTGTTTCAATTTGTTTAAATTGTTTCTGAGGCACATTAATTCCTATTTCAGAAGAGGGTTTATTCTGAGTTTTGCTTCTAGTATTGTAAGGATGGATGGTTTCAAAATTGACTTGAAAGATACTGTTGGAAAAATGCCCGAAGATATTGGGAGATGATTCCTCTTCTTCGATTGTTTATTCTTCAACCACATCTTTCAGGCCTTCAGGGTTTGGGTTTGGTCAGTTTGAGGGAAAAGGTTTTCTAAAAGGAGGTTTGTAAGTTCCTTTGCTTGAAGATGTTTTTTCAACTGATCTACTCAAGTCTACAACTTGATTTGATAATTTCCAGACGACCTTTTGTAAACTTTCCAAATCTGAGCTCTCTGATTGAGTTTTGGTTTGGGGAGGTCTAGGAAGAATTTCTATTTTCTACTTAGAAGACAGGGTTATCTCTGCCTCATTACTAAGATTATCTTTTAGGATCAAAATATCTTTTTCGATTTGGCTTGCCTCCTCGAAGGATTCCAGTAACGTTGCCTTCTTATACATTTTAACCCAAATTGCTACATTCTAGTGTAGAGCTTTGGTGTAATATGCGACAATGAGATTTTCAGCGAGCATTGAATCAACGGGGATTCGATTTTTTAATATGAGGAACCTTTGGTTAAAATATTTTACTTTTTCCTTAGGGTTCATATTTAAGCTGGAGAGTTCCATGACTAAGACTTCCATAGATTTATCATCTCCGAACTTTTCAAGGAAACAGGACTCAAATTTGTCCCACGATACAGTGGTGTGAGGTTCTTGGGCAAAATACCATGTAGAGGCATTTCCCTCAAACGTGTAAGAAAAGAGTCTACATACTACATCTTCATGTTCTACACTTCGAACTCTAATGGATAGCATGAATTTCTTTATGTGATCCTCGTTGATTTTCTTAGAGTCTGGATCGAATTTAGGTAGTCATTTCTCAGGGTGTTTAGGTAAAGGGTGTTGGGGTCTAGGTATGGCCACAACATCTGTTGAAAAGTCAACAAGAAACATGTGTCTAATTTAGTTTTCCCTTAATTAAATTAGACAATAAATATTAATCTATTATCTCATTCATAACTAAGTGATTTGGAATTGTAACAG
>JZKD02S0916665.1:380834-396459 GCA_000966675.3 Picea glauca | reverse complement strand
AGAGAGAGATATGATATTTGAAATTTGAGTGAGTGATTTACCGCACATGTAATTTTGAAAATGACCAGGCAGGGGAAAATATGCATAATTTATACATACAAAATATGTAATTTTACAAAGTAGATATTTATTTTTATACATACCAAATATGTACTTTTATACAGTATGGGGATAAAATTTTAAAGAGCATGCATGGAGCCCTCATACCATACTCTGCCAGTTTTTGGATGGCAGGTTCTCAGGATGTGGGGCTGAAAATTGGGCTTTTGTTGTTCTGTGTCCTACAAAAAAGCACTGATAGTTCTGCGATATACAAATTGACAATCACACTTGGGCACTATTTGAATTTTAAGGGCCTTGTGTCAAAAAAATTTAGCATTCTCATAGTATCTTTTACATATGGTCGTGGACAAGAAAACACAAAAAAATAGTAGTAATGCCTGTTACATAGTTTCGTGGAGAAAAGCACAAAAAAACCAGCATTCTCGAATTAGATTTCCTTAAAACAAGGGCTCTTGGAGAGAAGAAATTGAAATTTATGAAATTAAAGGTCCCTGGACAACACAAATTATACATACCAAAGATGTAATTTTAAAAAGCAGATATTTACTTTTATACATACAAAATATGTACTTTTATAAACTATGGGGATGAGATTTGATAGAGCATGGATGGAGCTCTGAATCCATAGTTAGTCAGTTGTTGCATCACGGGTTCTAGGGTTGGTGGGCTGAAAAATGGGCCTCTATTGTTCCGTGGCCTACAAAGAACACCCAAAGTTCCGCCATATACAAATTGACAAGCATACTTCGGACTATTTGAATTGTAACGGCCTTTGTGGAAAACGGTATGAAAGACAGGTGGCAAAGATAAAGTTGTGAACACAAATTTATGACATTTATATATATGTGTGTGTGTGTGTGTGTGTGTGTGTTTGAAATATGATATGTGAAATTTGAATGTGATTTACCGCATATGTAGTTTTGAAAATGACCATATAGGGAAAACTATGCATCAAAAAGGAAGAAAACTGAAATAAAATAAAGAGAATGTCTTCACATTCAACATAGTTGAAGATAAAAATGCAGGAACACATGAATATATGAGGAGACAAAAGAATAGTTTTATTTTGAATATATGAAAAAAAGAATACTTTGTTACATATTCCTGGAAATTTAAATGTGTTTGTCATATAGAATGGGATTGGGGCTTCCGCGGACCATAAGAGAAATATGTACAAGAAATAAGACTGGAAAGAAGAAGTGGGACACGGTAGATTGTAATGCCTGAAAAGTAGAAATGGTAAGATATCAGACATTGGTTATAGATTTATATTCAGAAAAGGTAGAATAGATTGATTGATAAAGAAAGGACTATGACTATACACTTACAGGCATGGTACATATAAGTAATTTTGGTATTTGCTTGCTGATGCATATTCCTGTTGATTTTCGTGGCTGACCCGCTTGAATAACTAGACTAATAAACAAAGGATGTATAAGAATGTTCCAAGAAGTAATTTTTCTATTTGCTTCCTGATGCATTTTCCTGTTGGATTTCGTTGAGGACCCACTTCAATTTCTCTTCAATAAAGCTTCTCAAGGGGGCGACATTGATGTCATTCTGGATTTTAATGCTGAAAAGTTCATTTTCTAATTCAGTTAGATCAATAGAAAAATTACACAGAAACTGATGAATGTCTCTGTTATGCACCGAATAGCTGACTAGCTAGTTGTCCACATCTTCCTCGTGATATTCAAGAGTCCTGTAAAAATTTTCTAGAGACAAGACCTTAAAATTATCAAGTTGTTTATCGAAAGCTTGTTTGGTTAACGACAATGAGTTGACGATTAATCTGGGGTCCTGGAAGTTGTTTGTCCTTCCGACTAAGTCTATTTTGGCCAGTTTTGTGACTAATGTTTCTTTCTTTGATATTGTTTGCTTACATGACTGGACGATGAGATACAGGTTCTTCACCTTTTCTTTCCAGCATGCTTCTAATTGAATGAGCCATTTTGTGGACGGGAGACCATGTTGTCTTCTTGTCGTTTCTGGCATGTTGTTGACATAAAAGGCAAAATGGATGACCGTGTGCAAATAGAAAGTTTCTTCATTTTTTAAATCCGTCTGTAGAAGTTGGAGCAAGTTATGTGCCCTGCTTCCCACCAAAACCATATTTTGTGATGTTTCCCAAGCCTTAGTAATTAGTTCCATTCTTCTTTTGATATTTTTCTCCATATATCCTCTACAGGATGCGAGGAAGTTGGAGGAGACTTTTAGGATTGTTGCAGGGGTTCAAGGAGTCGAAGGTATGGCTATTGCCAAAGGACTGTCAAGCAATGACATAGAAAACAAAGCTTCTTCTAATTCCTTAATCCGGTCCTTTAGTTTGGCATTCTCGGCCTAAATGACTCGAATAGAGTCATGAAGAGAATATTCAGTTTCCATGTGAAGTTGAGAGATTTTCGACGCCTGCATATTGGCAAGGTCAAGTGTTGAACGATGTTTTCTTTTCTTATTTTTGACATTTTTTTTTCAATAATTAATTTTTTTGATTCACTTTCAAAAACAACACTCTGGAATACGAAGGATTCATCTTCGTAAAAAAAATTGGTATCAACTATGTCCATTGGGTAGCCATGTTGAATTAGGTCTCCGGGATGATCAAGGTTGCAGAATATGCTATCCAGATCAGCGTCAAGATCCATGTTTTTACCCTAAATTTCGAGCTGGTCCTCCTCCCCTACAATTATTTTTCCCTTTTCCTGCACTGGAAGCTTTCCACAACTATGAAATTTATGATGGACTATTAATTTCTAGACCTCAGGCACAAACATGTTCAGTGTATCTGTACAAAAATGTTGGGGAACTACCGCCAGTAGTTTATGAAAACATTGGTTTTCTCCAGAGGCTGCCTGAAATGAAGAAATGGAGGGCGCAATATAACCCATCGGAAATGTTGGTTCAATGCGTGTGAATGGAAAATATCCCCAAGGTCTTCCTTCATTAATGACAATGCCTATGCATATTGTATGGAGAGTTGGTAGAAGTAAAGCTTAATTATTGCATACTTAGAAGTACGAAGGTGCCGGTTACGATGAAGAATATTTAAGGATTGGAGGTTTCGTGAAGGAACGAAGTTGATGATGTGCGAATGACATTCCATGGTATTTGAAATTAATAGTGGGAAGCAATAGCAAAAGAATCCACAAATATTGCATTAATGGCAGAACTTCTCGAACCTTTCACCCATCAATGAAAATTTAGACGGTGCCTGCACGATGACCATTTAGCATTAAAGATTTAGAAACAACACACACACACACACACACACACACACACACACACACACACACACACACACATATATATAAATTACTTCTTAATATGGACACGTGCGAAGGTGACAGAGATGGAGAAGAGCAAGCAAGGAAGCAATGGGCAAGTCTGAAAAGCGGTCGGACGAGCATCAAAATAAGTTTACAAGCGATAGCGAGGATAGACAAGTTGCAAAACGTGTAAAACATAAGAGGGAATGACGGTGAAGTTCAACAGAGGGTTTGCATATTTGCAGAATTGCGGGAAAATCAGTAAGTATGGAAACTATGATTTTGTGCAGGCTTCCAGGGAGCATAGCAAAGGGAAGCATGTACAGTCTTTGGATCACGGATTCTTGGGATGGCGGGCTAAAAAGTGGGTCTCTATTGTTCTGTGTCTTGTAAATAGTACCCAGAGTTTCCCGATTACAGTTCCGCGATATACAAACTGGAAGACGAACTGCAGGGTTGGGGGGGCCTAGAATGGAAATTTTCAAGTACCAAAATATGAATATTAAATAGTGATACTGTACAATTTAATTAAACAAAATTATGAAATGAGTCACAAGGTTTGAGTCCAGCTTCAATTGTAGATCACCAAAGTTTCGGGCATCCGTGATATACAAAATGATAAGCGGATTTGCGTGTTGGTCGGATCAATATTCTACTTTTAGTGATTTTCATGATATACAAATTGACACACAAATTCTAGGGTTGGCAGGTTCCCAGAAATGATCAATACATACCAAATATGCAGAGATCCCTTATTCCATACTTAGCCAGTTAGTTGGATCGTGGACTTGCGGGCTGGCGGGCTGTAAGTTGGGCCTGTAATGTTTTGTGTCCTGCAAATAGCACCCATAGTTGGGCAATATAGAAATTAACAAATGAAGTTGTGGGTTGACTGGTTCATATTATAGCTAACATTAGTTTCAAGTACTAAATTATTAATAATGAATATTGATAGTGTACAATTTAATTAAAGAAAATTAGCAAAGGAGTCACAAGCTTCTAGCCTAGGTCCAATTGTAGATCACCGAAGTCTCGGGCGCAAGATTAGATGGACATGCAATATTCCACTCTGACGTCTGGGAACCCACGAGCATAGACATGGATTACAAAGTTTTGGATGCAAGATGTACACTCAGAACATGGGGAATGAGAGTTTGATAACGCGTAGAAGGGAGCCCGCGGCCATAAAATTTCCTAAGGAAACCAAAGGGCTCGGTCGTACTCGCAGTGCATATTTCATAATTCATGTGGAACACAAACTGTGTGGTGACCAGATCAGTATGTGTAGAAACCAGGGAAAACTAAATATGTACCTTTATAAAGTATGGACATGATATTTTATACAGTATATATGGATATCGCATTCTATACTTGCCCACTTTTTGGATCGCGGGTTCTCGGGTTGGCGGCCTCAAAAAATATGTCTCTATTGTTCTGTATCCTACAAATATAACACATACTTTCGCGAAATACAAATTGACAAGCAGATTTGCGGGGTGGCTGAGATTTTATAGATTATGTACACTTTTTTGGATCGCGGGTTCTCATTTTGTCGGGGTAAAAAACGGGCCTCTATTGTTCCATGCCTTAAAAATAGAATCCACAACTCAGCGATATTCAAATTGACAAGAGGATTTGCGGACCAATACATACAAAATATGCATATATCCCTTATTCCATACTTAGCCAATTAGTTCGATCGCAAACTTGCGGGTTGGGGAGCTGTAAATTGGGGCTCTAATGTTTCGTGTGCTGCAAACAACATCCATAGTTGGGTGATATAGAAACTCACAAGTGGACTTGCGGGCTCGCTGTCTCATCATAGTATTTATGTTGGATGGAGGACCTACGGGTTGGCGTGCTCTAAGTGCAAAACAAGAAAATAAAAAAACACAATTGAAAACAAGTTCAACAAATATAGACAGAGTAAATGGAAAATTGTTTAGTATGGAACATGGACAGAGTTTGATAACACGTAGAGGGGAACCCGCTGCCATAAAATTGGATAAGGAAACCAAAGGGCTTGGTGTGACTCAGAGTGCATATTTCATAATTCATGTGGAACACAAACTGTGTGGTGACCAAATCAGTATGTCTAGAAACCAGGAAAAACTAAATATGTACCTTTATAAAGTATGGACATGAGATTTTACAGAGCATTTATGGATATCGCATTCCATACTTGGCCACTTTCTAGATCGTGGGTTCTCATGCTGGCAGGCTCAAAAAATAGTTCTCTATTGTTATTTGTCCTACAAATAGCATACAAACTTCCACGAAATACAAATTGACAAGCAAACTTGCGGGGTCGCTGAGCATTTATAGAGTATGTACACTTTTTTGGATCGTAGGTTCTCTGTCTGGCGGGGTAAAAAACGGTCCTCTATTCTCCTGTTCCCTAAGAATAACATCCACAACTCAGCGATATACAAATTGACAAGTGGATTTGCATACCAATACATACAAAATATGCATAGATACCTCATTCCATACTTAGGCAGTTAGTTGGAGCGCACACTTGCGGGCTGTAAATTGGGCCTCTAATGTTATGTGTCCTTCAAAGAGCATCCATAGTTGGGCAATATAGAAATTGACAACCAGACTTGCGGGCTTATTGGCTCAGCATAGTATTTATGTTGGATGGTGGACCTGCGGGTTGGCGGGCTCTAGGCGCAAAACGAGAAAATAAAAAAACACAGTTGAAAACAAGTTCAACAAATATAGATAGAGTAAACGGAAAACTGTTTAGTACGGGAAAAAGTGCACCTTTGCATGGATTCGTCTACATCTCTGGCTAGGAGTTCTTTGTGGCGTGCAGTTATCCTATTTGTTTCTATGAACAAAAGAACAAATCAAAAGGAATATGAACATAACTTAACATGTAAAGGAAAAAGGCAAGTACTATGTACAAATACTAAAAAAAAGTAGAATAAGTTGAATAGAGAAACAAACAGTTTTTAGAAAGATGTACCTTTTTCTTTTTCTTTTTTGCATAATATATATTGAACAGTATGAGTAGAATTCAGGGAAAACCAAGAATCTGGATAATTGTTTTGTTTTTTTCTTTTCTTTTTTTTTTTNAACTATACAAATATGCTTTGAAACATAGAAATATCACTTTGCAATATGTTTGATGTATATCTCATAATTCAAGTGCAATACCAATTGTATCGTGATCATATCAATATGTGTCTAAGATAAATATGTTGTATTGAGGAATGGGCACATTCGACCAGACATCGTCAATAAGTGCATTCTGCACATGGCTTGTGTTGTTCAAAAGAATGCGGAGACTGTATTTGCACATGTAGTTTTCCAATTCTTTTGTTCTGTCATTATTTTGTAGCATGTCAATATTGAAGTCTCCTACAAGTACAATGGGCTCATTAAGATGGAAATGGGCCAATTCATTAGAAATAACATCTACTATGTTGGAGAATGTTGAATGATTCAAAATTGTAACTTTTGTTCCATGGAAGAAATTTTTTGCAAGGACAACTTCAACACTCTTTTCTTCGATATGTATATGGTCCAAAATTGGTACATGTTTTTTCACGAGTATCATCACCCCATGTATAATGTAACTTGATATGCAATTGTGATTTAGGAATTTTTTGTTTTGCATGCATAATTCCATGTGTGTTTCCTGGAAGCACAGAATATCAGATTGCATTGTATCATAGTCATTCAGTATATCATCCATGTGTTCATTTAAGCTGCGTGTGTTAAGTGACATAATCGATACAGATGAATTTTTTTGTATGAATTGGTAATCATTGTGCAGTTTCCATTTTGCGATGGTCCTCAGTCATTCCATTTCAATATCAACTTTTTGTTTCACTTCGAAGTTATCTTTTGTGAGAGGACTTAGTAAATACAAGGAGTCTATGCTTCTGACATGGGACAATGTTGTGTATACAAGTCCATGTATCTGAATTCCAGCAGGCTGGAATGCAACATGATCAAGTGTTATTCCTTGTGATCTGTAGACTGTACATGCACATGCAAGTTTAATCGGAAACTATTTTCGAATCTTCAGTCGACGTCTTTTTTGATTTCGATATTGGTTTTGATATTCACAAAACATGGGTCCAATCGCTTCCATTGTTTGAAGTATATAGAAAAGACAACTTGTTTGGTTGTCGCTTGCATATATGCAGTTCATGGAACTTAATCCAAACGACATCAAGTTTTTTTGTTTTCTTATAACCTTTGAGTATTCCATCTGCACCATTGACCAAGTCATCCTGTGAATCATAGTTACAAGGATATATTTCAACTAGCATTTCTAATTTGAGGACAAGATGAGAACGTAAAGTGACTGTATGTTCATGACGTGGCACATTTCCATGGTTGTCTTCTTTCAGGTCAATTGAGTTGATGATGATATCATCGTCAGGCATGGTCGATAGCATGTGGTTGTTATGCATTGCAACATCCTTATTTCGGTAAAACAGGTAAGGGAACGTAGGGTCTATTGGTGCAGGCCAAAAGCACCTGGAATTGATATATCTTAAGTCATCATATGTTTGGTTGTTTGTGCACATTCTATTCAGAATTGCAATGAATGTTTCATCTGTCTGCTACATTGTAGTATGCAACTCAAAGCATTTAATATTGTCTCTCCAGAAGTCATGGGTGACTGTTTCGATGTTAACAGTAGGTTGTTAAAATATCAAAGAATCTTGGATGGGATGTGCCTGGTAAAGACCCCCACAAAAAATCATGTCAATGTTTCCAAAGTATTTGGTGTGCACATGTTTTATGCTTCTTAGTCGGTTGTCAATGGAATACAAGAACCAACTGCCAATCAAAGATGCTTCATCTATAAAGACAAGTTGGAGTTCATCATAAAGATTAGACAATGTATCCAACATTTCCTTGCTAAGTGGAAGAAATTGTGACTTGTTAAAAGGCATAAAAAATGTAGAGTGGACTGTACTTGTTCCACCTGCATTATATGCAGCTTTTCCTTTGTATGCAACTATTAGGCCTTTTGGTTTCATGGGATCATACGAATTGTTTGAATCATAGATTTGTATAAGCATTTGGAACAACACTTTCATTGTGAATGTCTTCCCTGTTCCTGCTCCACCTGTAAGGAACAAGTGCACAGGATTGTCCATGTTCAAGCATTTTTTAAGAGCAACATCCTTTAGAATTGTTTGTTGTTCGTGATTCAACAGACGTCTTATTTTGTGGTATTCATTATTTTCAATTAGGAAAGGATGTTTTGTGACTTGAAAACCAATATTGATACGTTTTTCACTTCCACCTGTTGGAGAATGAGGCAATCCGCTTGCAAGTCATAGGACTCGGAAGGAGTTCTGGTTGTTTTTCGGTTTGTGAATTTTTGATCATGGTCGTAAGGGTTTTCTAGGTCATTAACTACAACTTCTAGATCACCCCATGTTGGATTAACATTGTAGGTAAATCTAGCTTCATTGATGTGCACTATAGTCTCAGATGCAACATATGCAACTTCCCATGTAGGGAAGTTATGTTTAATGTCTCTTCGTTTTCATGGAACGGAACGTACATCAATAGTTTTTCTCTACAATAGTTTTCATAGTCACAATGTTTATTGTATTTGACAAACCATATGACAGAGGGTTTTTTTCTTTTTGATATGGGTGCACCATTGTTTTTGTAATGCGATATGAAATTTTGTTCAGAATATATGCCTAATAGGAGATGGACACTGCAGGTAATAATCAACAATAGAGCAACATAGCACGTCTTCTGAATTGTCAGGCTCTTGTTGTAGCAAAAATGGTGGTTTAAGGACAAATGTGTGTTTTTCAAGCAAAGATGTGTTTATGAAGACACATTTTCTTGAACTACAAGTGAGGGGCAGGGAAAGTGAAATGTGAACTGCTTGCTGAGCAGACATTTGTTGAAGATTAAGCAATGTATTGTCAAGTGCGCGTATCATTTGTATGGCATCAATATGACTTCTTTCATTTTCTTTGCGTATTCTTCTGAGCGCACTTGTCATAGATTTGTAAACCTTTGTCATATACGAAGTACAGTAAGATGTGCAGCATATGCATTGAGCACATACTGCGCATCTGTATTTTCTTTCCACATAACTGGCATGTCCTTGGAGAAACTTTTGTTCCAAATATGGGAAAGCTTTTGTTTGAGGAAAACTATTGGTTGCCTAAGAGGACATTGTATGGCTTGGATGTACTCATCTTCTAATAGATTTACCTCTGTCAAGAAGGAATCAAAGCTCATCATCTCGTCAAATTTTCCTTCTTCTAGAAATGCGAACAACGATTTAAATTTCTCAACAACAACATTGTCCTCTAAACTAAGTGGCTCAATGACTCTTGTAGCTCTCATTGGAGGCATAGGAAACTTGTATCTGCAATGCGAGTTTTTTTCATTTTCTACAACTTCTTGTATGGTAATGTCTATGGACTTTGGCGAGTTCTGGATCCAAATGATATGTGTTGCATTTTATATATTTATCCACAAATTGTTCAATTTTTGAATTGCTATCAGCTCCATAAACTGGTGTACCCTCTATCCATAACAGTGTGTGGTCATGCTCATTTCCCCTATTATGAAACTCAGTTACAAAAAAGTAGTCTGATATTTTTCTGAAAAATGTTTCATCATGGCATATCAATTGTCTCAAAGCATTTATTCTATGTCTATAGTAGCGAGTACATGTTACTAGGTCTTTTATTATGAGGTAGTCAATGTCATTATTTTCCAGAGCATCGGTTTCTTTTTCACGTTTCCTCTTCCTATGTAGGTCAGATATGACAGCTACCAACAGATCCCAACAATGCTCTGCACTTGTAAATGTGACGAAAAATGTTGGCGGACCCAATTGCTGGATCATTGTAAAAATATTTTTTTTGTTTTCTTGCAAATAGTCAGGGGAGGTACGAATGTTTTTGAAATATATGTACCCAATATCACATTTTAGAATTTTTTCCAGGTTTACTTTGTACTTCACGTCCTTGGCCAACAACTTTCTTCCTTGTAACTGGCCTTTTGTTATTCAGACCCACATGCAAGAGAGAAATTGTTCTATTACTATGTGTATTGTTTTGAAAACAAATTTGTTATGTGACAGGAGAAGCAACCACTTGAATATAGCAGCTCCCATCAGACTATTTTATGATAACTGAATCGTTCTGTGATATCAGTGCCACATGAATCTCCATAGAAGAGTGTTGGAAAGTTCATTTCCTCAGCGTATTTGTCCTTGAATATTCCAAGTAGACGTTGCCCCTCAGCAGGTGAAATTTCAACAATCTTGTGTTGCAAATCATGAATGCACTATGAATAAATGAATCCATGCACCAATGTCTCAATAGGCGTTTCATTCTCTAATTCATCACTTGTATCAAATTCACTAGGATTTTCAAAAGTGTCTCCAGAGTTTCCATCCTCTTCTGCAAGAACATTGTTCCAGTTGTCATTTATACAAATGTTATGTTCTTTGTACAGGGCCCTCGAACATAATTCCTTTAATTCTTTCATAACAGCATGCACACGCACTTTGCCTGTCTAATAGAAATTTTTGTATCGCAAGCATCTTTTCAAATCCATGACAATTGTCATTGTATTGTTAATGAATTATGACATTGTTATTTGCACAACATTTAGTTGAATAGGAACATTAATAATTGATCATGTTCAGCCCATCTGGGGTCGTTTATATCCCCAAGGCTTGATTTGAGCAAATGCAATTCAGAGAGAGACAAGTCTCTCCTCAAGTTTCGTAAGCGCACTTACATATGGTAGTGGTGAGTTACATCTTATTTGGTCAGGGGTTGCAAACTATGGCAGTTTTCCATTTTCAAGCGACCGTTTGCATGGAAGACAAATTTTTCCACTGGAAAATGCTTTATCGTGTGCTATCAACTAGAGGTATTATGCTTGCAAAGCAACCGTGAAAGACTTTATGTTTTTTTGAGAAATTCAGTTTCTCACAAATTGCACATGCAATGGAAGGAGTATCTTTAATTTGTTTCATGTATGTTTGTCTTGCATTTTTCTTTCGCAGAGAAGTATGGGTAGAAATTGTTTCCTGGTTTTCATTGCGAGTAGTCCATGGTGTTGCTACTAGCCCATGAAATGTCATGGTTGCATGACCATTTTGGGATATGCGACCACACATGTTTTTGTTGTTTTGTGCACGGACAAGTTTCTTTAGATTTTGATATGTGTCTTTCTCTCTAATAGGAAGCATGGCAATTTATTTCTTTCTCTCGTGCATGAACTTTTTCAAGTTGTGGTAACTTACTCTACATTTCTTTCGCAAGGCACGATGAGATGATGGAAATTAGGATGAATTTCACTCTAACCCAAGTGCTCATAACCTAGTCTACGTTTTTTGCTCAAGGCCTGTGTGGACTCATCACAACTAGGACGAACTTGACGCATAGTTTTTTTCAAGTTGTGATAACTTACTCTACATTTTTTGTTTAAGCCCTGTACGAGCTCATCACAACTATGATTAATTTCACGCATCGTTTTTTTGTTCAAGCCTTTTATGGCCATATCGCACATGGCAAGAGTTTCATTCTCACTAAAAATCATGTCGCGCATATGCAGATTCGATGTGGTTTGGGTAGCATGGATATCCAACCCTGAACCACCGATATGTTGAAGAAAAGGTTCATAATGGATATCTGTTGTATCTATTTTCAACGAGAGGATGTCAAATGTTCGGTTGTAATTTGAATCAGTAAACCAAGAATGGACAGTACCATCTGGCAACGCCGACTAGACCTGGATATTTACTCTGAATATCATAGACATCCATTAGAAACATAATTTGCAACCCTCCACATTCCCTTTTTTATATGGAAGCGCCATGTTTACAAGGTAGTACTTCCAAGTTCCAACTGCTGGAAGATTTTCCAGGAGATATGACAAAAGGTGTTGATGCAAGCACCTAAAAGCCTGTTAGTTTCTGCCTACAATTGCATTGCAAAAGAACTGCATGGTGTAAAGCCGCAACGACTGCACATTAAAATCCACTGCTACCAAACAACAAATTTCATTAAACAGACTATCTCCACAGTTAGACACAACATATGTTGCCAGTTGTAAACCATGGCAATCTATGCGATGCATAATCTGTTCTCATTGCGATTCAAGGTCTTTACAAAAAAGGGACAAGTAAATATGAGGTACTTCAACATTGCATATGGACATTTTTTTGTACAAAAGTGGTTCATAATGACCACTGACAGCATTGGAATCATGGAACAAGATGCAATATGGATTGTCAGAGGCAGCTTTGTTGAATAGTAAATATCTTCTTTTTCATGTCAATAAACATATTCCAACCAATATATTTAGTCAGTTAAACAACCACCGTATACAAAATGTGTCACCCCAAAGTCCCCTCTTATGTGCAGGCAGATCTGGAGATGTAGACAACCGCATCTTTGAAAAATACATAGCGACATCATGTATTTCATGCAATTGCTGAAGAAAATCAGATTCCAGTTCGTATTCATAGGAGTTCAATGCCTCTGCATCGCCATTTTTTAAACAGACCAAGAAATAATCTATCAATCCATTGCGCAGCTCTATCGATGAATACCATAAATGCAACAGAACCTGGAATGTATTGAAAAGGAAATCCCCTGCAGTATACGAGAATGCATCCAATCTAAAGAGGCCATTGCTATGCAAATCCACGTCAATGTTGCCATGTATAATGGACTGTGTATCTATTTCATATGAATCAACATCTATTACTTCTTCCATCTTCTCAACTCTGATTTTGAAGTTGTTTGTTAGATACTTTCACTTTGTCTGAAAATAGAGAAAAGGAGGAAAAAATAATAATAGCACCCCCCAAAAAAAAGGAAAGCAAAATAGGAAAACTACAAGCCCGAAACTGGGTACCAAACAAAAGAAAAAAAGCAAATAAATAACATCATAAATTTACTCGGCAGAAAGACAACAGGTGGGCGCAATTTTCCAACCAAAAAAATAAAATCATTCCCTTCATCTACACTATTGCCGATGGTTCCCTCTTCTAATAGCTTCGAACTACTTTTCAAGAACCCCTTCCCATTGCAATTTTCCAAATAGCTATGAACATCACAGCCTAAATATGAAGACGCATGGTTTCCAGGAACATAAATTAAGAGCACAAACAAAGATGGTTTGTAACATAATTTGCAGGCAGGGACCCACAATATTGAAAAACAACAACAGGGAAACTTACCTGTCAACGAGGGATGACAAGAGGCTAGCCCCGAAAAGTGGAAACCGCAATAACAAGTCCAACAACTTGCAAAGTTGAAGAACAACATGTTATAAAAATAGGACCACAGAGCAATAAAATAAAACAAATGTGGAAACAAAACACAGAAGATACACAATACAAGAGAGACACAGATTTACGTGGTTCACCCAGTGTGGGCTACGTCCACCAGAGAAATTGCCAAGTCCTTCCTTTATTATTATCCAGCAAATGAAGGGATACAACCTACAACAAAACTTGCTTTAACTTCCTCTTCTTTCTCTCACAGTCTCCTCTCTCAGAATACAATACTTGTCATAATGCATAGCCGCAATACATTTCCCTCATAACAGAGGGTTTCCTTCTAGGGAAAAAAACCCTAACATAATTTATACCGTTAGATCTGCGACCTCATAATGAATGGTCTAGATTTACAATGAAATTACAATATACATTTACAAGGAAATTTTTCCTTCGGGGGCTTCGCCACAGAACCCCCATCGGGGGACACTGCCCCCGAACCCCCCAGCCGGGGGGATAGGTCCCCCGGACCTCGCAGAGGGGGTACCCCCCCTCTGCACTCCCCCGCATGGAAGAGTGTACATACTTTGGGGTGTAAATTCTTCATGGGGTATAAACACAGCTGAAAGCAAGGACCTCTGAATCAGGAACATAATCAGGCTCCACAACCAACAATCTCCCACTTGGAGGCTGATCTCAACAACTCCATCTCTGTTGTATATGCTGGACTCTAAACCTTCTTGGACCTAGAAAATTTCTCATCTTCATCTTCATTCTTGAAGACCAACTGAAACTGAGTAGGAACTCAGTTTCTCTCTGGTTACTCCCTTTGTTAACATGTCTGCAGGATTCTGGCTAGTGTGTATCTTTTCCAACTTTAAATTTCCATATTCCAAGGCAGATCGTATGAAGTGGTACCTCAACTGTATATGCTTAGTCTTCAAATGGAAGGCTTAGTTCTTTGCAAGATGAATTGCACTCTCACTGTCACAGTACAACCTGTTATTCTCTTGCTTCTTTCCCAATTCCTCCATAAACCTTTGTAACCAAATCATTTCTTTACTATCCTCTATAGTAGCAACATACTCTGCCTTTGTTGTTGAAAGTGCAACAACCTTTTGCAGTTTCGAAATCCAACTTATTGTTGTTCCACCTATAGTAAAAGCATACCCTGTGGTGCTCCTCCCGCTGTCTTTATCACTTGCCATATTTGAATCACCATATCCTTGTAGAAAAGTGTCTGAACCTCCAAAACATAATGCATGAGTAGCAGTACCTCTCAAATACCTGAGAATCCACTTTATTGCCTCTCAATGTTCTTTACCTAGATTTTTCATATACCTTCTCACAACTCCCACTGCATGTGAAGTATCTGGTCTTGTGCAAACCATTGCATACATCAAGCTGCCAACTGTTGATGAATAAGGGACCTTGAACATGTATTCTATCTCCTCCTGTGTCTTGGGACACATTTCCTTAGTTAATTTTAAATGGTTGGCCAAAGGCGTACTAACTAGTTTTGCATTCTGCATTCTAAACCTCTCCAACACCTTCTCTGTGTACTCACCCTGAGACAATGTCAATTTGTGATTTTTTTTGTTTCTTGTTATTCTCATGCCAAGGATTTTCTTTGGAGCACCCAAATCCTTCATCGCAAATGAATTGGCTAATTTCTTATTGATCATATTTATATCCTGCATATTAGACCCTGCAACAAGCATGTCATCTACATACAATAGCAAGATAATATAGCCTCCATTTTCTAGCCTTTTAAAATAAACACCTTGATCGAAATGACATCTATTATAACCTTGTTCTGTCATAAACCCATAAAACTTCAAATACCACTGTCTTGGAGCTTGCTTTAGGCTATACAAGCTCTTCTTCAACTGATATACCAAATTATCCTCCCCTTTGACCTCATACTCATGTGGTTGTTGCATATAAATCTCTTCCTCCAAATCCCCATGGAGAAAATATGTTTTTACATCTAACTGTTCAAGATGCAAATCTTCTACTGCCACAAGACTTAAAATAGTTCTAA
>JZKD02S0916665.1:299199-340687 GCA_000966675.3 Picea glauca | reverse complement strand
TGAAATCTTTACAATTAAGGTTAATTTTTCTTTAGATCTCTAGAATATTTAGTTATTGATAAAATAGATAAAATGTGCAAAATAAATAACAGTAAAATACAATCACACCATCCACAAATAAACACAAGATATGACCTGGGAAACCCAATATGGGAGAAAATATAGCTAGAAGGTGAGGCTTCTTTGGTCTCTTTTCTCTGTTATAGAAATGGTGTAAGTACAAAGAAAGAGACACTCTTTGTGGAGTTGTCTTTGACTTATGGCTTGTACAACTGTTGCAAAATATATCCTCCTCTATTATGCTCACAAAATACCACTCTCATATGTTCTTCTCAGCTATGGAACAAGATACAATGAAAAATAATGGAACCCCTTCTCCTCCTAGTGACCCGTTATTTAACATAGCTCGATAGCCATCTAGGGGTAGGTTTTTTACTTCCTCAACCCTCAATTGTGATAGGGTTTTGGACCTTCTAGAATATTCTTTAAATTAAATAAGTGGATAGCCCCATATGCATAAGTAACGAGGGTTGGCGTGGCATCATCTCATACCATGGTGGTCAACATGATAGGTCAACATGCAGGAGGCATAACTTTTGCATATGAAATTCGATTGACAAATAGTTTTCACCGTTGGAAAGGTATCAGAGTGTTTAATGCCTCAAAAATGCTCCATAAGGTTCTAGACCCCAATTTTCCAAACTGGGACCTACCACTAAAATGACCCTGCAAGCCAATTCCTTTCACTCTGAAAACATCGAATAGATGAAAAATAATATAATTATCCAATCTGGATCATACCTCCCCATTTAGGGAGACTTTTGGTCCCAAAAATATTTACTAAATGAGGTGAGGAATTTTTTCCTCTACCTTCTCCCTGGAGTACCACTTTGCTTTTCCTAGAAGTTGTCATTTCAACCCAATCTACCAAAGGTCATGTTGCCCCTGTCTTGTAGTTCTAGACCGCTTCTACAAAATTGTGTTCTCTGCTAACTATTCATGAGCATCTGGTGTTAAGTCCTCTATGGAAGGTAGGATCTTCCCCTCCTCCTGATCCAACATGGAAGGCTCATATAATTTGAGATTCTCCACATTCACTACTAAGTAAATGCACATGTATGGGGGTAGAATGAGGTTGTATGTGTTATCTCCTACCTTTTCTAATACCTAAAAAGGACCATACTGTAGATCTTTGATATTCTTACGAGGACCCTGTATCCTTTCCTTGTTCAACTATAACCATACTCTATTTCCCACTCTAAAATTTATCTCTATTTTGTGTTGGTCATGTCTAGCCTTGTAGTTTTCATGTGACTTATTCAATGTCTCTTGTACTTGAAAATGGATCTTCCTGATCTTCTCAACATTTTTTTATTCTTTTAATGCATCTGATATAAGGTCCACTGTTGGCACAGGGGCAGACCCAGGGTTCAACTCTTACAGCGCACCAACAAGCCCTAACTATTGGCCCTTTCATAAACACTTGCGAAGCAGATGCAATCTCCCCCGAAGTAGAAATAGGGGGTTGCAGGACACATGTGTCTACAACGAGAGGAAATGAAAAGTGAATCCAGGACAACGACACACAACAATCTAGTTACCCTTTACCACTCTTAAGCTTACTTTGGAAGTTATATCTCTGATCTAACACGACAATGCAACAACAGTAGAATAGATGGAAAATAACACAACATCAACCACAAAGAACAACAAGATATACGTGGTTCACCCTCTCCCTAGGGATACATCCACATAACTGTGTTTCTTGATATATTAGAAGAAAACATACAATTCTATCTGCAGATTTAGCTGCAAATATTTCTCTTTTTCTCTTCCCTCCCTGCGCACCCAGCTAGAGGGTTGATCTTCGCACCCAACTGGAGATCTTACAATACAGACTCAATATTTCTCTCAACAATAGTAATCAACAATAACCAATATGTGAAATAGAACCAACTTAGAACGAACCCTCCCAGGTCTTCTAGACCTTTATTTATACATTACATGACTCTTGGACAACCTTAGACTGAATCCTAGGTGTCAAAACCCTATGTCCACTTGACCCATGTTTTAAGGGCTTCACCATTTAGTCCTTCCTTCTTTTCCGCAAGGTGCTCCAAATCAACCGTTGATGTTTTTCTCTGCTTGTTAAGTTGACCACGTTCCATATTCCTTACTGCTTTATCTTCCTTGATCTTCTCTTCCAACGACTAGCTTTTCCTTTACTTTGCTCCTTATTTTCTGCTTCTTTACCCACTTCAACCCTTCCTCAGTTAATGTGCCTTCCGCACAGTTCATACTTCTTATTTCTTCCTTAATCTTCTCTTTCTTACATAACCAAGGGCCAACAGGCCCCCAACACTCACATGTGACTCATCCTGAGTCACTACAAGATTGATCCTTCTATTTTACTTCGACTGCATATTGCGCAGAGCAGCCTATGCTTTCTGCCCTATCCCTCCCTATTATGTACAAAATGTCTTTTTTGTGTCTGGTACCCAGTTTCAACTGCACCTGGTACCTATACCCTTCTTCCTTTTCTTTTACTAAGAGATGTGAAGCAGGTGGTTGTCATAATATAATTTCAACCTGCTCCCATTTACCAAACCTTCTTTCCTTTCTCCATTAAGGGTCTTCAACTACTCAACGCCTCCTTCTGTGACATAAGCAACCTCAAATGGCCCAATACAATGTGTCATGAACTTCCCTGGATGCTTCATGAACTTGTTGTCATATAACAATACCGAATCTCCTTGCTTGAATACCTTCCTCTTGATATGTTTTTCATGGTAAGCCTTTTCTCTTTCTTTTTGTACCTACTGATGAAATCCTGCAATAAACCTATCTTCTTCTAACTATAGAAACAATGCAAGCTTTTCTTGAACAACGCCAGTGTCATCCATACCTGTGAATGCTACAATTCTTAAACTAGGAACCAAGTATTCCATAGGTACCACTGCTTCCAAGCCATATACTAACTTAAAGGGAGTTTGTGTTGTCAACTTCTTGCAAGTAGTTCTATAAGCCCATAATACTGTCAGAATACTTAAATCCCAGTCATCTCTGTTGACACTGCAAATCTTAGTCAACATTGTCTCCAAGATCTTATTGAAAGCTTCGACTGTTCCATTCGCCTGTGGGTGGTATGGTGTGCTCTTCTGATGGTGAACTTTAAACTCCTGAGACAAGGCTTCAATAGTTTTGTTGATGAAATGTGTGCCTTGGTCACTCATGAGGACCTTTGGGCACCCAAATCTGGTTATAATATCATCAAAGATGAAATGTGCAGCTGTGGCTACACTACAGTCCTAAAATGCTCTTTCTTTTGCCCATCTGGTCAAATACTCTGTTGCAGTGATAATGTATCTCGCGCCTGTGCACCTTCCTGGTGGGTTAATAGGTCCCACAAAGTCAATGGCCCACTTCTTGAATACTTGTAATGTTAATTGTGGTGCCAAAGGCATTTCATCCCTTCTAGAAGGCTTCCCTACTCTTTAACATACATCAGAGGCTCTGTAGTATTTCTTAGCATCCTTGTGTAAAGTAGGCCACCAGAGGCCAGCTTTGAGAACCTTCTTTCTTGTTGTTTTTCCTACATAATGTCCTCCTGCGATGTCTTCATGTGCTTCTTCAAGAATCAATGGTCTTTCTTCTTCCATAACACATCTCCTCAAGATCTCATAGGGTCTCATCTTATACAATTGTCCCGCTATAAGTAGAAATTCAGCTGCGCGTGTAACATCCTCGGCCACCCACAGCCAGGAAATGCCACTACTGTGGAATATACACTTATATATAATATGCATTAAATCAAATTAACACATTTAATGTAGATTTACTACCATCGTACAGACTTAAATAGAATTAATAGTAATTCGTACATGCAATGGAATACATGATAACATTCAAGAATTATGCGTAACATAAAATTAAGCACATAAATTATACTTATCTTTCAACTAGAATAACACCACAAACTGTGTGCAGACCTTCCACAAACCTCCCAACCTTAGACCGTGTTGCACATCACTCTCAACAGTAGGTCAACCCCGAGTTGGGACTAAGCTCCACCAGGCAAGGGAATCCTAGGCTAGGCAAGGTCAACAAGAAGAAACACAGTTTATGAGGATGGATTCTCTCCCAGGATCCACTTATGCCCACTACTCACAGAATCTCATTCCCGACATGCATGCCCCACCCCAGGAGTATACACATTCACTATCACACAGGACAATCCTTCGGCTGCTAAACCTCCCTTACCTTGGGCTTCAGCAATAGGTCGGACCATAATTATTCGAGCTTTGTGGAAGCTACAGGACCCCTTCTAGGAGTTCTCACTTCCTCCATGCACTCTCTCACTTGGAGAGAGTCACTCATAGGCTTGACAACCTGCTAGTTCAACCACCTCCCTCACCTGGAGAGAGTGTTGCACATAGGCTTGATAACCTGCTTCTTCAGCTTCGTTCCAGCACAAGGAGAACAAGAGTAAGGATCAACAAGGAACAAATTACGAAAGAAAATCACACTCAGCCAAGGGACTGCATGGCCACAACAACCCACAATTATAACACACACGACATAAACAATTACGGTATGCTTAGGTTTCACAGAAGACACAGCTCAATCCGCGGGTTCTCACTGGGTTTAGGATGAGTGACTATGCAAAGGTCGAATAGGTTAGATGGCAGATCATTCCACGAGTTTTTCCCATTGGTTTCAAGGTGCACGACCAGGGAACAAAACAAAGAGGTCGAGTGCAGAGGAAAAATGGTTCTCAGGAAAAATTCCAGCGAACTAAGGCAGAGTACGGAAGAATCACAGAATGACTCAGGTGAAGGATGGAAGAATGACCCATGAACCCCCAACACAACTGATGCTTCAGCTTTTAACTGCATGCGTGCAGGTCGACACTTGTCTTCCTCGAGTTGGATGTGTTCCCTTTTGCACATGTTCCTTTTTAAAGAACTTAGGACAACACTTGGTCAATTGTCTACCTTAGTCTTTTAGGAAATAATAATAAATTATTATCCCCTTTAGATGTAAGAGCCCTAGCTTATCCCCTAGGCCCAACACTTAGCCTCTTCCCTTACCCAACCTTGTGGAAAAATAGTCCCCCATCACTCTTTCTTCGTGGTCGGTCGGCACACAGTGATGTTTATATTTTATTAATGATCTGCATAATTACATATACAAAAATCAGGCTCCTGGCCTTTAACACCTAGGCTCTCCGATCTAAATAACACATAAGCCCACCAGCTTATATACACTTGGCTCACTAGCCTATAAACATGATTACAATACATAATATAACTGGGGCACGTCCTTGGGGTATTACAATCACCTCCCCTTATTTTTTCACTGTCCTCAGTGCAACTTTTACACAACATCAACAATATTTTCAAAATATTCAAAAAGATGCGGGTATTCTTCCTGCATAGCATCCTCATGCTCCCATGTCACGTCCTCAGGAACATACCAAGTCCAGTAGACCTTTACAATCCCTATGGCTCGATTCCAGGGCTGTTTTCTTTTCCGGTCCAATATGCGCACAAGATGCACTTGCAATACACCTTCTTGCTCCACCTGAATCACATTCCAATTGATAACATGATTAGCATCAGGTATATATTTCTTAAGCAATGACATATGAAAAACATTATGTACAGTCATGGATGCACGTAATGAAAACATATATGCAACTGGCCCAATCCTTTCTAGGATTTCAAATGGCCCACAAAATCTGGCTGCAAACTTCGAATATTTTCCCAGCCTCGGGGAACTTCTATTGGCTTTCAATTTTAGGAAAACATGCTCTCCCACTTTAAACTCTGTGGGTTCTTTTTTTATCAACATAACTTTTCTGCCTGTCTTGGGCATCGTTTAAATTCTGCTTAATTTTTATCGTTTTCTCTTCCATTTCCTTGAGCAACTCTGGCCCAACCACTGCTCTATCAGTTGGATTATCCCAACTTACTAAAGTATTTCACTTTCTGCCATAAAGTGCTTCAAATGGGCTCATCTTCAACGATGCTTGATACCCACTTTTGTAGGCAAATTCTACCAAGTGTAGGTAGTCTTCCTATTTAGATGGTTTATCCATCACATGCATCCTTAGCATGTCTTCTATCACTTGGTTCACCCTCTTTGTCTTCCCATCAGACTCAGGGTGATAGGTTGTGTTGAATTTCAGATTCATTCTGAATCCTTTAAACAACCCTTTCCATAACTTTGAGGTAAATTTTGGGTCCCTGTCAGACACAATTGTCTTGGGAATACTGTGCAATCATGCTATTTCCCTCATAAAAATATCAACAACGTTAGTTGCCTTGTGAGTAGTCTTTAGTGGAATAAAATGGGTAGCTTTCGTAAGCTTGTGCACCACCACCAAGATTGAATGATGTTTCTTGTTGGTTCTGGGAAATCCTGTGATGAAATCCATTGTCACCACCTCCCACTTCCACTCAGGAATGGGTAAAGGTTGTAGCAACCCTGCTGGGTGTCTATGCTCAACTTTAACCTTCTGACACTCCATACATCTGGCGATGTATTCTGCAATATCTCTCTTCATACCTGGCCAAAAGTAATGGCTCTTGGCTGCTGCCATAGTTTTCTGATATCCAGGGTGCCCAACATAAGGCACATTATGCATTTATTTCAAAATCATAAGTTTCAATTCCAGGACGTTAGGTACATAAATTATGTTCTTGTACAAAAGTGTTTCGTCAGTTTCCAATTTATAATTCTCCACTTTCTTTGGCATCTTACCATGTTGTAGCTTTGCTACCAAATCCCTGTACTACAAATGTGCATTTGCAACCTTTGAAATTCTTCCTTTAATATCAGTTTGGTACATGCTAATGGTTGTAGTATGCAATTCATGCATTCTCCTGCTGAGTGCATCAACCACTTTGTTATGTTTTCCTTTGATATGCTTGATATCAAAGTCATATTCACAAAGAAACTCCAACCACCTACTCTGCCTAGCATTCAAGGTTGGTTGATCAAACAAATATGTCAGACCGTTATGGTCTTTCCTTAGCTCAAACCTCTTTCCCATGAGGTAATGCCTCCATTTCTTTAGAGCGTGCACTATGGCTGCCAACTCCAAATCATAAGTGGCATAGTTCTTTTCATGCTCTTTCATCTTCTTGGACTCATAACACATACAAATCCATTATGACTGAGGACTCCTCCCAGTCCTTCTTTGCATGCATCTATGCACATTACGAAATCTTCATTCGGATATGCAATCCTTAGGATTGGAGCACTGGTTAACAATTGCTTCAATTACTGGAAGCTTTTCTCACATTCTGCGGCACTGATCATTCTCTGATGGCCTCAATCTTCTTAGGATCCACGACTATCCCATCCTTTGAAATGATATGCCCCAAGTAATGGATTTGCTTTTGATAAAACATGCATTTTCTCAACTTGGCATACAGTTGGTGCTCTCTTAGCACTTACAAAACCATCCTCAGATGTTTTTCATGTTCTTCCTCCGACTTGGAATACACCAGGATGTCATCCAAAAAGACGATGACAAACTTGTCTAGATAGTCCCTGAATACACCATTCATTAGGCACATAAAAACAACGGGTGCATTCAACAACCCAAATGGAACCACTATGAATTCATAATGACCATACCTTGTTCTAAAGGCGCTCTTGCTAATGTCTTCATCCTTAATTATTACCTGGTGGTATCCTGATCTAAGATCTATTTTCGAGAATATCTTAGCATCCTTCAACTGATCAAATAGATCATCGATCCTCGACAGAGGATACTTGTTCTTAATAGTCACTTTGTTCAATTGTCTGAAATCGATACACAATCTCAATGTACCACCCTTCTTCTTCATGAATAGGACAGGGGCACCCCAAGATGACACACTTGGGTGTATATACCCCTTCTTCAGAAGCTCTTCAAGCTACAATTGCAGTTCTTTCAGCTCTGGTGTACTCATTCTGTAAGGAGTTTTTAACACTGGAGCTGCTCCAGGCATCAATTTTACATAGAAGTCAATATCTCTCTTCGGGGGTAGTTCAGGTACCTCCTGAAATATATCCTCAAACTCCTTTAGTACCACATGATATTCAATATTTTACACCTCATACTTAGGTGTTTCCTCCACATGGGCTGCAAATAATTGACAACCTTTCATGTAGTACTTCTTCAACTACATTGCTGCGATTTCTCTGACAGCAACAACTTTAGGAATTCCTTGGACTGTTTTATGATTTCCTTCATCATCCAGGCAAGTGAATGCCTTGCTATGATAGTCCAAGATGGCATGGTGTTGTTCCAACTAGTCCATCCCAATTATATAGTCATAAGAACCTAAAGGAAGAATGTTTAATTCAGCCTTTGTGCTCAGTCCATTCATGTCCATGGGACAAGAGTTAACCAATTTTGTAATCTTTCTCTTGGTTCCTGTAGCCAACTACACTAACCAAGATTTTCCATGTTTGTTTCTCGACAATTTCAAACTTTCCACCACTCTAGGATCTATATAACTATGGATAGCCCCTGAATCAATTAAAATAGTAAATTCATGGTTGTTAATCATACCTTCCACTTCAATCATGTGTGATTTATATTCTGCTTGCTTGTTGTCCAGGGATGCGTAGATCCTAGGTATTCTATTGCCCATGTCCTCCACTATTTCAGCCTGCTGAACATTGTGGACAACTCTCACTTTGTCATTTCTGTGGGGGCAATCTCTGTACCTATGGTTTCCTTTACAACCCCAACATTCCATAGGTGTCTGTCTTGGCATTTGTCCACCCACTTCATCCTTCCTGGGCTCTCTAAAAGATCATTGTCCTTGAGGAATGTTCCTGAAAAAGGATGGCTTAGCTCCCTTCTTCCTTTGATCCATCTTGAATTTCTTCTCATCTTCCCAAGCCTTCCGAAAAGTAGGCTTCTCTCTTTGCTTCTCATATAAGCATTTTTCTCTTCTTATAGTTTCGTCCATAGTCTTAGGGTCATCATACTGGATCTTGTCACCGATGGAAGGTGGCAGTCCACTCAGATACCTTTGAATCTTGACATTCTCATCTTTGATGAATGAAACATACTTCAATAATTCCAAAAACCTTCATTTATACTCATCAATGGTCATGCTACCGAGCTTGAGTTCAAAGAACTCTTTCATCTTTGTATCATAATATCTCTTAGTTGAGTATTTCTTCTCGAAATACTTCTTGAATTCTTTCCAAGTGATTTCTTTCTCTCTAATGTGCTTCACTTGTACAAGTTGATCCCACCACATGGATGCATTTCCTTTTAGTTGATACATTGCAATTCTTCCTCCTGCATGAGAGGAATAATTCTGCAGTTGGAAATATTTTCTCATGCCAAGCAACCATGTCTCAACATCTTCCTCCTTCTTGTGTTCTCCATCAAATGTAGGAGGCTTAATCTTGTTCATTTCACCCTTCAATTCATCCACTCCATATCTCCTTTGCTTTCTGGTAGGAGATGGACTTTAAATATTGTGTGCCCTCCTCTTGGAGTGACCTTGGGTGTGATGATGGTGTCTACCAACACTCCTTGATCTTCTTCCCTCAGAAGTCTGGTGACTCCCTGTTTTTCTCAAGTCTCTCTCCTTGTCCAACTTCTTTTCTATTCTCTCCAGACTCTTCATGAACTTTAAGTTGAATTCTCCCTACTGTTCCTTAGCTTTCATGAGATTTCTGCTATCTGCTCAGTGAGTTTGGGCATCTTTCTGCAATATTTCAATGATTTTCATCATATGACCTTCCTTATCTATCTCTTCTCCATGCCCATTGGAGTTTGACCCTTCAACTCCCAAATGAACATCCATCCCTTTAGCTTCATTCTCTAAACTGGAAGCATTTTGTGGCTCCTCCATTTCTTTTCACTCAGTGGCAACTCTATTATGTTCTGGCACTCATTAAAATTATGCAAACACAACGTGCATACAACCGGAATTTTTCAGGTCATCATTCCTTAATAAATCCCACAACATTCATAAAAAAATCTGATTCAAGAAAACTTTCAAAATCCATTTTATTTAGGGGCTCTACTCTGTGAATTTTTCGGGCACTAGCCCCTTTCTCTCAGCTCCCAACCCACACGACCATGGGTCATGACCAAGCGCTTACTCAAGGCTTTGGCCTTCGGCTTCATAAGATTTTCAAAGAACAAAAAAAAATCTCTCGGAGTTCCGAGTTACTGAACTCGCGAAGTAGAGTGGATCAACAATCCATATCTACCTAGCATCCAACGACTGACACTTACTATGGAACCTCAGGTGTTTGAGTTCCAGGTCTTCGGGTCTTTGGGACTTTGGAGCTTCGGAGGATCTCGCATCCGCACATCTGAATTGTTAATCTCCGAACATTCCCAATCACCTTTTGTGACGTCATTACGTCACATCACTTTACGTTTTCCAATTGCGAGGGCATGCAATGGTGGTTTGGAGAAACCCTCCTTTCGTCCCGCAATTATTTTAATGCTGACATGTAACCCCTCAGTGAAATCGTGGCTTAGATTGCGGGACCACCTTGGAAAATTAGCTTTCGTGCAACTTGGGTCCCCGCAATGTCTCGTAGTCGTTGATCTTGATGTATCATGATCAATGCCACTATGGGTCCTCCAACCTTTAACTTCATTACATAACCTCAGGTCCCACTAACCCTACTCATACAGGATTCCACATGGCAGAATACTAACGACTGATACGTGGCCCATTCATATGGGTGACACTCGTCACGTTCTACATGCCATCTCAATCTTCCACAGTTCAGAATCCACTTACACTTAGCACACAACCCATGTGTCATCGTCACCTCCAGGTGACGTCATCATGACTCACCACTTTGGCTCTTCGGGCTTCAGAGCTTTAGACTTCGGGAGTTTCAAATCCTCTACGCTCACTTTTTCCCGTAGTGCTTTCTATCGGAGTTCACGATCTACATATTCATGTCCCCCTTTTCGATCAATGACTATGAGTGAATTTGATAGTTCAATCTTTGGGAGTTTCAAACCCACAACACTTGCCTCCTTCCGAAGCACTTCCACCCGAAGTACACGATCTCTTGACATGTTTCCTTTGCAATGGATGGTTGCGATCTACTTTGGCCTTTGGGACTTTGGGAGTTTGTCACACTCCACACTTGAAATCCTCCAAAGTGACTTCCCTTTGCCTTCCTGGACATGGATCTAATGGTCAGGCTTTTTTCCTACGATCTACGATGTAGTTATCCTTCGGAATTTGGAGCTTCAGGTTTCAGCCTTTCTCTTACCTTTGCATTCAGTTTCACCGATGTCACGAAGTCTGAAGTGCTTCTTTCTACACTTTCTCTAGATCTAATGGTTGTAAAGGTTTTTCCTCTCCTTCCGAATAGATCCTACGACTCCAACATCCCGAGTGTTGATCTCTCTCTCTCTCTATGGTCAAATACCATGCTAGCTGCAGTTTTATTCTAGTGCTACTCCTCTTGATATTTGTAACACAACCAAGTAACCCCTTGGCACTTAGAAACATTTTAAAATTTGAAATTGGTTCCTCCAAACACCATTTCCACTCGAAACCTTGGGTCCAAAGACCACTTATCTGGCCCATCCAGGCTCAACATTGAAACCATGTATTTGATACCATAATGTAACATCCCTGACCACCCACAGGATAGGCAATGCCACTACTGCGGAATATACACTTATATATAATATGCATTAAATCAAATTAACACATTTAATGTAGAGTTACTACCATCATACAGACTTAAATAGAAATAACAATAATTCATTCATGCAATGGAATACCTGATAACATTCAAGCATTATGCATAACATAAAATTAAGCACATAAATTATACTTATCTTTCAACTAGAATAACACCACCAGGTGTGTGCATACCTTCCACAAACCCCCCAGCCTTAGACCACGCTGCTCATCAGTCTCAGCAGTAGGTCACCCTTGAGATGGGACTAAGCTCCACCGGGAAAGGGAATCCTAGGCTAGGTAAGGTCAACATGAAGACACAATTTATGAGGATGGATTCTCTCCCAGGAGCCACTTACGCCCACTGCTCACAAATTATCCTTCCCCACATGTCTATCCCACCCTAGGAGTATACACCTTCATTGTCACACAGGACATTCCTTCAGCTACTAAACCTCCCTTTCCTTGGGCTTCAGCAATAGGCTGGACTGAAATTCTTCGAGCTCTGTGGTAGCTACATGACCCATTCCAGGAGTTCTCACTTCCTCTGCGCACTCTCTCACCTGTAGAGAGTCACTCATAGGCCTGACAACCTTCCACTTCAACCACAACCACCTCCCTCACCTGGAGAGAGTCACTCATAGGCCTGACAACCTGCCACTTCAACCACAACCACCTCCCTCACCTGGAGAGAGTGTTGCACATAGGCTTGAAAACCTCCTTCTTCAACTCTGTTCTAGCACAAGGAGGACAACAGTAAAGTTCAACAAGGAAAAAATGAGGGAAAAAAATCACACTCATCCAAGGGACTGCATGGCCACAACAACCCACAATTATAATACACACAGAATAGAAAATTACGGTATGCTTAGGTTTCATAGAAAATGCGGCTCAGTCCACGGGTTCTCACTGGGTTCAGGATGCATGACTATGCAGAGGTCAAATAGGTTAGACGGTGGATTAGTCCATGGGTTTTTCCCACTAGTTTCAAGGTGTACGAACAGAGAACAAAACACAGAGGTCGAGTGGAGAGGAAAAATGGTTCTCGGGAAAAATTCCAGCGAACTCAGGCGGATTATTGAATAATCGTAGAATGACTCAGGTGAAGGATGGAAGAATGACCCACAAATCCCCAACACAGCTGACGCTTCATCTTTTAACTACATGTACCCAGTTCGATACTTGTCTTCCTGGAGCTGCATGTGTTCCCTTTTGCACACGTTCCTTTTCAAAGAATATAGGACAATACTTGGTCAATTGTCTACCTTAGTCTTTTAGAAAATAATAATAAATTATTATCCCCTTTAGAGGTAAGCCCCCTAACCTAGCCCATAGGCCCAACACTTAGCCTCTTCCCTTACCCAACCTTGTGGAAGCTTAGTCCCCCATCACTCTTTCTTCGTGGTCAGTTGGCACGCAATGATGTTTATATTTTATTAATGATCTGCATAATTACATATACAAAAATCAGGCTCTTGGCCTTTGACACCTAGGCTCTCTGACCTAAATAACACATAATCCCACCAACTTATATACACTTGGCTCACCAGCCTATAAACATGATTACAATACATAATATAACTAGGGCACATCCTTGGGGTATTACAACGCATAATACCAATTGTTTCTTTTGAATGATTGTATACTCGCGAGGTGCCATTCATGTGGACATGAATGAAACTATCTCGGTGAAGTGATCATAAAATTTTCTGATGGACAACGACTGTGCATCTGGTAGTGTATCCTCCATACTAGTGGGTTCCTCTCCATGTTCCAAACTAGATAAGTGATCAGGTCCTTTATTCATTCTTACTGGCTTGACCACAATCTCAAAGTCATACTCCTGGAATAGTAGTATCCATTTGCACATTCTTCCCCCCAACATTGGTTTGTTGACTAAGTACTTTAATGCAGAGTGATCAGTGAACATCTTAAAATTTCCTCCCAACAAATAGTGTCTAAACTTCTGCAACACATATACCATATCTAAGCCTTCTCTTTCAATTGTAGTGTAGTTCCTTTCAGCTGTAGAAAGATTCCTGCTAGCAAAGGCTATGGGGTGGTCAATGTCTCCTGCACCCGATTGTGCTAAAAATGCTCCTAATGCAATGGACAAAGCATCAACATGAACATTGAACTCCTTACTCCAATATGGAAAAACCAAGATTGGCGCAGTCACCATTTTCTTCTTAAGTGTGTCGAAGCTCTGTTGGCATTCTTGTGTCCATTGGAACTTACTATCTTTATTTAATAGCTTCTCCATGGGTGTTGTTATCTGTGCATAACCCTTAATGAACTTCCTATAGTATCTAGTGTTCCCCAATGCAGTGCACAACTGTCTAACCGAAGTAGGAGGAAGTAGATCAACAATGATGGCAATATTGGAAGGATCCACCAACAACCCTTTCTTACACACAATGTTCTCTAGAAACACTCCAAAGGGTGAAAAGAAAATTCATTTTTTCAAATTCAGGGAAATCTGACATTGCCTGCACTTATCTAACATCAATCTCAAACATTCAATGTGATATTTCAGTAGGCTAAAGATAGTCCAATCATCAAAATATGCTTCCAAGAACTTGTGTAAGAAGTCCTTAAATGCTTTGACCACCACCCTAGAAAAGATGGCTGGTGCATTCTTCAAGCCAAAAGGCATCACAATGTACTGAAAAGAACCCCATTCTGTTGAAAATGTGGTCTTATGTCGATCTTCCTTAGCGATTCTGATCTAGTGATAACCTGAAAATCCATCTGTGAATGAGTAAACCTCTTGTCCTCCTACATTATCTAGAACTTCATCAGTAAAGGGTGTAGGAAAGGGGTCATGTAGGCATGCATCATTCAATTTCCTTAAATCTGCACAAATTTTGATTTCTCTTGACTTCTTATCTTGGACCACCATAGGGCTGGTCCATTCAGATTCTTCAACAAGTTATATGATTCCTTCTTCCAACATTCTATCCAATTCAATCTTAACTTTCTACTTGTACTCAGGATTCATTATGTAAGGTCTCTTCTTGATAGGTCTTGCATCTGCTCTCAAGGTGATCTTCATTTCTCCCATGGGCCCTTTAATGTCCTTCAGGTCTGCGAACTTGGTTGGAAACAAGTCCTGATATTCATGCAATATCTCTTTGATCTTGCTAATAGTAGCATCATCCCAATAGTATCCAACATTTTCTAATTTAGGTGTTTTCTCTGTCCCAATATTAACCTTCTTAATTTTAATGGGTTGTCCTATAAAAGGTAGTTCGATCCCTGGTCCTTCTATGTCTCTGTGACCTTCAATTTCTTCTATGTTTACATCTCTAGGGTCATCATCCTCATCAACATTAATATTGTAGCAATCCTGTAACTGTTGAAGAAGCACAGTCCATTCATCTTCTTCTTGCTCAAAAGGTAGGTTAGGTGCCTCCTCAAAGATCTTTTGTCTTACAATTTGTAAAGCTTGATATATTGTAGGGTACTAACTCTCAAATAAAAGCGTAGCTATAAAGTTTTAAGTCATTCCATACCAGTCTATAGTGATGAGGCACAGTTCTGCTTGAAGATACCAGTTGATAGGCATAGTATCCAAGGTGTTCATGAACTTATGCACCCACTGTTCTATTGGAATGTTTATCTAGGCCTCCTCACAACTTTTCATGTGGTCATTAGGACAACTTTGGCCTATGTATCGAACTTCACATCCTTCAACTTGATCTGAAAAATGCACTGTCAATAAGGTGTGACATTGTACCTACTCTGCGATTTTCCTCCTGTGTGCTCCCCACCATCTAGCTGGTGTGGATTTCAAGGCTTCACCCAGTGCCAATATTCTCTATTGTATTGGTACAATTGTAATATTCCAGATATAAAAGTATGCAGAACAAAAATAAAATACTAGAAATGGCAGATGAATCAACAATATAACCAGAATAACACCACAATAATACTGAAATGATAACAGAATAACACCATAAAGAGCACTTCAATTACTAAGAGTAATGTTCACATGCCTCTTCGAGGGGGAAACCTCCAATCGAGCAGAGATCTATTACAATAATATCCAAGCTAGGGTTCTCATACCCTCGACTCCTATTTATACTAAACATGTCTATCAAAAGAACCATTTAGAGGAAGATCCTTCTAGAAGTGGAAGATTCTATTAGGTCTTATTACATTTGACTTATTCTACCTTATTGCAAGGCCTTATTAATATTGAACTTTATTACATCCGAATATATTTTTCTACCTATGTGAGGGTTAGGTTCCTAACATGTCCTCCCCCTTAAAAACAACCTTGTCCTCAAGGCTTGAGATGTGGAAATTGCTGCAGAATGGTAGTTGGTTCCCAAGTGGCATATGCTGGAGTTGTATCTTTCCACAGGACTAACACTTCCTTGATGGTTCGTTGATGCGGTGACACTCATGCTGGTCCAAAACTGCTTGTGGCTGTAGCCAAATGGATCCTTCTTTCTCCAACTCGGGAAGGTTGGTTTGAATATGGCACTTAGTTCCAATCACCTTCTTTAAGCATGAAACATGAAAAATAGAATGTAGCTAAGAATGACTAGGAAAAGATAATTGATAGGCCACCTATCCCACACACTTGAGAATGGTATAAGGACCATAAAATTTGGGTGCTAGCTTCTGACAATGCTCGATCTTGAGGGAATTTTGTTTGTAAGGTTGCAGTCGAAGAAACACATGATCCCCTTCTACAAATTGACGTTCAGAGCGACCTTGATCTTCTTGTTGCTTCATGCGATTCTGTGCCATGACCAAATTATCTTTGAGGGTACAGAGAATAGCCTCTGTAACTATAAGAATTTGGTCAACCGCCTGGACCTTCGATACACCTGGTAAGTATGAGAGAAATGAAGGTGGATTTTGTCCATATACTGCTTCAAAAGGAGTCATGCGGGTAGTTGTATGGTATGAAGTGTTGTACTACCATTCATCTAGGGGTAACCATTGAGCCCACTAATTTTGCTTTTCCGATGAAAAACACTTCAAATATGTTTCCAAACACTTGTTGACAACTTCAGTTTGACCATCAGTCTGGGGATGATAAGTTGTGCTGAGATCCAATTGGATGCCTTGTAGATTGAACAATTCTTGCCAAAAATTGCTGGTGAAAGTTGGGTCGCAATTAGAAACAATAGAATGCGGCATGCCATGAATCTTGAAGACCTGATCCATGAAAAGTTGAGCCATAGTGGATGTTGTAAATGGGTCTTGAAGAGCACATCAATGAGCATACTTGGAAAGGAGATCAACAACCACCATGATGACTGATTTATTTCCCAATTTGGGTAAGCTTGCAATAAAATCCATAGAGATATCCCACCAATTAGCAGGTGGAATTGGAAGCGATTGTAGTGTGCCAAGAGATTTGACTGTTTATCCCTTTTTGTGTTGACACACATCACATTCAACAAAAAAATTACAAACGTCTTGTTTCATACCATCTTAGAAAAAAGAACATTTCACCCTGTCATAGGTTTTGGTAAACTCGGAGTGACCAGCTATGGGTGTAGCATGAAGCTCAGAAAGTACCATGGATTTAAGTTTTGATTGTTTACTTAAATATAAACGACCTTTGTATCGAAGCTCATCATGGAGACAAGAGTACCCTGGGGAAACTGGAGAGTTGGACTGCAATTGTTGTATCAGATGCGAACTTTTGGGATCATGGAGCCATTCCTAGTGAATGACTTGGAGCCAATCTGGTACAATGAAGGAGAGAGAAAAAAGGGATCCTTCATCTTCATATTTTCGGGAAAGTGCATCTGCAACCACATTTTCTTTTCCTTTCTTGTAAATGATCTCATAATCATATCCAAAGATCTTAGTCACCCATTTTTGTTTCTCTGGGGAGGAAATGCGTTGTTCCAGAAAATACTTGAGGCTTTGATGGTCTGCCTTAATTTGTAAGCGTTTCCCCAATAGATAAGGGTGCCACAGATCAACGACATGTAAAATAGCCAACATTTCATTTTCATAGATTGATTTGCCCAGATTTCATTCATAAAGTTGTTTGCTGGTAAAGGCCAAAGGTCGACCTTCTTGCATAAGGACAACGCCAATTCCTTTCCCTGAAGCATCACATTCCAGGACAAAGGTCTTTGTGAAATCAAGAAGGGCCAGGACTGGAGTTGTGCACATGGCCATATTCAAGGTTTGAAAAGATTGAGAGGCTACTAGAGTCCAAGTGAAAGAGTTCTTTTTTAGGAGTGCAGTGAGAGGTGCTGCAATCTTTCCATAATTCTTAACAAACTTACGATAATAACCTGTTAAGCCCAGAAATCCACGCAATATTTTGAGAGTCTTTGGGTGAGGCCAGTCTTACGTAGCTTGAATCTTTTTAGGATCCACCCTGACGCTGTCCTTTCCAACCAGATGACCCAAGTACTCAACTTCTAAGGTTCCAAAAGAAAATTTAGATTGTTTCAGGAAAAGTTAGTGCTGAGAGAGTAGATGGAGAACTCAATCCACATGAGAAATATGGTCTGTCTAGGTTTTTCTATAGATGAGGATATCATCAAAGAAAACTAAGACAAAATGACGAAGAAAAGGATGGAAGACATGATTCATGAGGCTTTGGAAGGTGGAGGGGGCATTACACAAGCCAAAGGGCATGACCAAAAACTCATAGTGGTAGCCAAAATGAAGATCAAGTTTAGTAAAGAACTGGGTGCCACTCAATTCATCCAGGAGGTCATCAATGACAGGAATGGGAAATTTGTCTTTGATGGTGAGTTTGTTGAGGGCACGAAAGTCAAGACACATTCACCAATAACCTTATTTCTTTAGGACCATGACCAAAGGAGAAGAGTAGGGGCTTGTACTAGGGCGGATAACGCCTGTGTTAAGAAGTTCCTGAACCATTTTCTCAATTTCATTTTTTTGGGAAAAGGGGTGACTATAGGAACAAATATTGGGAGGAAGGCTTCCTGGTACAAGGGGAATGGAATGATCATGAACACCACAGGAATGAGGGAGTCCCTAGGGAGTGGAAAAGACCACTTGATGTTTAGAGAGGATGGATTGGAGGTCTTGCGGCATTGAGGGTGTCTTAGTTTCTTGTATGGCATGGAGTTGGGAAATAACGCCAGAATGACCTTTTTTGAGCAGTGTTTCCATGCAATGAGAACTAATGATCTTAGGTGAACCGATGGTGATTCCTTGGAACTTAAATTTTTGGCCCTCCTGGTCGAATTGCATGGTTAATTCTTAAAATCCATGAGAATGGGACCCAAAGTCCTTAGCCAATCTGCACCCAACACAATGTCACAACTGCCCATGTCGATAGTAAACATATGAGATTTTAGGTGGTAGTCACCAATTTGGAGACACACATTTTCACAATGCCCTCCACATTTCATGGAGTGGCCATTGGCAATCATGATTTAGAAATTATTGACTGCATGGATATAGAAATGAGTTTCTTGGGAAATGTGGCATTGAATAAAATTATGGGTGTTGCCACTGTCAACAAGAATGATGACCTTCCTATTCTTGATGTAATCGATTATCTTGAGGGTTTGGGGAGCAGAGAAGCCAGTGATAGCATTTAGGGAAATGACTGGTTCTACTTTGGGAGGGTCTGAGGGAGGGGTTATGTCATTGGTTTTAGGTGACTCAGACACAAGGGGAGTTTCAACATCCTCTTCCGAAATATCCTCCAAGATGGCCATAAAAAGATTTTGTTCCTTACACTTGTGGCATGGAAAATATTTGTCATCACAATTATAACAAAGGCCTTTGAGTTGGCATTCAACCATTTCATCCCTCGTCAATTTTTGGATATTTAGTGGAGCAGAGGGAGTAGTGGGATTTACTAGTTTAGTGTGAGGAATAAAGGAGGGTTTTTGGTTTTGAGAAGATACAACTTGTTGTGATTATTTATCTCTTTTAGTATCATCCACCCAAATCCGAGGTTGAGCCATGAGGACATGGGCATGAATCTCATCCTGGAGGCCACTGATAAAGCATTCTCAGAAAAAGGCATCAAACATTCCCTCTATCCGAAAATCCAGGTGCTCAAAAGCAACTATAAAGTCTTCCACTGTTCCAGATTGTTTCAACTTTTTCAAATGGCCTAAATGGTTGGTGTCAGTGTCAAAGAATTCATAAATCTCTTCCACAAAGTGTGTCCAAGCAATATACCCTTGACAGGAAGTTTTTCTCCATTGCCACCATTGCCAACGTTCTTTATCTAGATGGAGAACAACATACCGGAGTTTGGCCAAGTCATATGTAATTCCATATAAAGAGAAATAATGTTCCATTTGGGTTACCCAACCAGTGGGATCCGAGCCAACAAAATTTGGTCACATCCACCCGTGGAAGGTGTAGGTCATGCTGAAAGTGATGGGGCTGAAAATTATGGGAATGAGAGGAAGTTTCAGTTTCGGTATGTGGAGGTGGCTCAGATAAAGGGTTATATTCAGGGATATGCAACTTGGTGCAGATCATCGAAACGACAGATTCAAGCTGGGTAGTTATGTCTTGTTTGAGTTCCTCGATTGAGGCGACGATGGAGGACTGCATGTTTGTATTGATGGTGGCAACATTGGCACTGAGTTGCTTCACTTCTTGTTGGGTCTTTATGAAATTAGATTGCAAGGTATTGAATCGATCTTCCAAGTCTTGGCTACAGGTATGGGCCATGATGACGAGGGAACCGAAACGGGACAGGTGGGGTCAAAAATTTTGCTGAAAAATGATATGTACGAATGTGATAAGGGCGAAGGGATAAATCCAATGGAATAGGTCTCAAAAAATGGTGGAAAAATTTCCAAACTTTTTTTTTATACCCATGGAGTTACACTCCAGTCTGAAGAATACTGCAGTGATGAAATTCCCAAATGTTTAACCAGGAAGAAATGTGTAGTGATTTGGCAACTCGAACACAGTTGCACGACAATAGATCTTGTCTATTTTTATTTTTATTTTTTTTGTTTTCATCCCCAAGGGTTAGGTATTCAAGGGTTCTACAGAGAAGAGTTTTCCTTGTGCTATAGCTCTCTGATATACATGCGAGGTCCAAGAGTAGTACTCGGCCCAATATCTCAGGGCACCAACTAAGGAGGATAGACCGTGCCCTTAGCCGTACTACTCGACTACCCAGGTACTAGAGAGTATCTTCCTGAGTTCTTTTCTCAGTGGCACTATAGCAGTCAGGTGGCCGATCAGTTTATCTAAAGAGGGCTTCATGAAATTTAGGCTGATCCGTACATAGGTGTTGTCTAATGCGCTACCACTCAAAGGGGTACCAACAGGGGTTATAAGGGTGGACAACAAATGTGCGCTTAAGTAACAATTGTATTTCGTGAGTGTATGAATCCCTCAACCATGGTTTTATGCACGTAATGACAGTTCACTGTGGATTAAAGACGTCGAAATACGTCTCTACCTTGGAAAAAAAAATTAACCCACAATTTATGTCGAGGAAAGTGCTATGATACCACTTGTAATATTCTAGATATAAAAAGTATGTAGAACATAAATAAAATGTTAGAAATGGCAGATGAATCAACAATATAACCAGAATAACACCACAATAATACTGAAATGATAACAGAATAACACCAGAAAGAGCACTTCGATTACTGAGAGCAATGTTCACAGGCCTCTTCGAGGGGGTAGCCTCCAGTCGAGCAGAGCTCTATTACAATAATATCCAAGCTAGGATTCTCATACCCTCGACTCCTATTTATACTAAATATGTCTATCAAATGAACCATCTAGAGGAATATCCTTCTAGAAGCAAAAGCTTCTATTAGGTCTTCTTACATTCAACTTATTCTACCTTATTGCAAGGCCTTATAATATTGACCTTTATTGCATCCAAATATATTGTTCTACCTACGTGAGGGTTAGGTTCCTAACAACAATTTTCTCAAATTTAGCTAGAAATGTCTCTAAATGATTCAAGCCATCAAATGTTGGGAGATTACTTACTTTTGTGCCAATCCAGTGAACTACTCTGGTCAATGTGGCACACCTCCATGTGGAGACTTTGTACATTCCGTTCTGCCAAGTTTTCAATGCCTCATTTGAATCTGATGAGCATGCACTTTCACTTCGCCAGTTGAGATTTCCATCTGCTGTAAGAATAATGTAATCATGTTGTCTTGCTGTCAGTTTGTATATGTTCTCGAGCTCATATGTGCGATCTTCTTCCTTGATAGGTTCTGTGTATATGTGACCTTCATCTGGGTCCAGAGGTGCAATGACTTTAAGGCCATTACCCTCAAATGTCATTCTTCTCTTCTTTAGGTAAAAAACAATCGAATTGTTGAAATCCTAATCAATTGCTAACAATGTAGGATAAGGGCAGTTGTCATCAACAATCTCAATTACTTTGAAGTCTGCAAACATCCTTACCCCATCGACGTCTACAGGGACATGTTGTAGTCTTCCAAAGGGGCTCACTGCCCACTGATTAGCTATCATGAGCTTGATAGGAGAGTAAATCAATCTAGTTTTTTCCATCATTGCCCCAGTATCATTCGTCATAACATTTATTTATGATCCCAAGTCGAGGACCACATAGTCCGTGTCGTAGTCTCCAATATGAGCACTAAGGTGCAATTCCTTGTTTGTCCTCCTTTTCCTTGATACTTGATTCACAACTCTACTCAGCATAGGGTCTATTCTTCCAATTTCATATTGTCTTACTAGGTGTTGTAGCTCCTGCACAACATTTTCATCTTTAATCAAATTAATGTAGGTATATAAGAAGCCCATGAGCTTGCTTACCTATTTTCGTTTTCTAGCTAGGGCAGACTGATCAAATGCTAGTGGTATTTCACATTCCCTTACTTCTGGTTGTGCCTTAGATGAAGAAGCTTATTCTCCTACAAATTCTTTCCTTTCTTCTTCAAAAGTATGCCTCTCTCTCCTTGGATCAAACAATTGTGCCTTCTCTGCAGCTCTTATGATCCCTAATCCCTCTGCAGTATTTCCTAGAGTTACAATGTATTCTCTTGCAACAACGCCTCCTCTAGTAATTGCAGCAACTCTGGGGTCCTCACCACAAGGTTCTTCTTATATTAATTGTACTTGTTGGTTTCCTCCTCGTCTCTCCTAGATTTTGGCCAACAATATTGAACAATCTTCGATGACATGATCAAACAAGTTATAGTAGTTGCAAGTGGTACAAGGGTTCTGACAATCTCTTGCCAAATGTCCTGACTGTGCATAGTTATAACAAATAATCTAACCTCTACCTTGACCCCTACCTTCACCTCATCCTCTTCCTCTGAATCCACCACGAGGGTTGAAGTTTCCTCTTCCCGGGGAGTTGAATTGCACATTATTTCCTTCTTGTTGTGTTTCTCCTCGAATCCTATATTTATCCCTTGATATTTCATGCATGAGATCATAAGCCCTACAATCCTTCTCATCATGCCCAACAGATTTACATGCAGTAAATATTGGTGGGTCTCTGGACATATTTTTGTATATAGAAACATTCACCAGGGCGATATCTAGTTATACATACCTCGTACCAGGGTACAATAGCCTGCTTCAAAGGACTAGGCGCTCTATAGGCCAACTATTCATGAAATAGGGGATAATGCTCTTTGTCATGGCCCTCTGCTTTACATCTGATGCACCATATATCTTCTCTTTTCTCTTTTCCTTTATCTTTCTTCATATCTTCGACTTGTAAGGATAAACTAGTTAATTGATTTAAGATCTGACTCATACCTAGACTGGATTATCCTACAGGGGATGCCTATAGTTTCATGGCAATTTCCAATGCTTCAGCCTGCAAAGAGACCTTTTGTTGCATCAAGGGAACTTTGATGTGTGGCAGGAGGGCGACGATGAAACATTCTTTATTTTGTTCGTCTGGGATCTGAAAACTCAAACGACCTATCAGAGTCTGAAACCTCTGATCAAACTCCCAAATAGGTTCAGTCACCTTCTACTTGATTTTCTTCATCTCTGTAATACATTGCGACTCTGACTTAGGTTTCTTGAATTCTGCACTCAATGCAGTCTTAATGTCATTCAACGGTTTAGGTTGTCCAGGTCTTGAAGAAAACTTCATATACCAGTTCAGAGCGCGATCCCTCAAGGTAGCACTAAACAGAGTTCTCTTAGCAGTTTCGTCAATGACTTGCTTAATGCTCTAGACAACTTCGCATAAGAACCAGTGTTGGTCAGGATATTCAGATCCATCTCCTCTAAAGATAGGTAACCTCATCTCATCTACCATAGATCTTCCTTAGATTCTTGATTGAGTATGTACCAAACTGCTTGTAACAGTACTCTGACTGCTCTGACTACTCTGGTTACTCTGGTTACTTAATTCTTTTAAAACAACAGGAGGAGTAATAATACTTTCTTCGGCAGTAGGTGCAGTGCCTAAAGTTTCTAATTCTCCTTGGCGAGGTTCTCCAATCTTTACTTCCTCTTCCCTTGCGGACTCTGAATGCTCTTCGTCCGATAGCTCTGCTTCTTCTCCACTGTAGAATCCCTCTTCTCCATAATTTTTCTTAAACAAGTTCGCAAGAGGAACTTCTCTAAATGATCTCCCACTACACGTGTGTCCAACCTTTGTGTCACTGTCGCTGTCTGAATTCTTGAACATTAACTTCACTGTATCTTTAGGATATTATTCTCATGCAATAGCATCTTAATCCTTATCTTCAAAAAATGTAGAAACTTTCCTCTCATTTCCTTAAAGAAATACCTCTCTGCTTGACTATACGATTCGACTCTGTCAATGGCAAACTCAATAATGTACCCTCCAATAGTGCTATCAAACTAGAGATTCATTAAGAGGGTAAATTGTTATATACACTTGTTGAACTTCACATTAAAGGCATGTTGTGATATACATAGAACCGAACAACCTTGCAAGTGTCATTGCAAAAGTCTTTTAACATCTAGTTGTAAATCCATGAATTTCACCTAGGATGCCACTAATTTACCATGGGTGGTGGTGTCCAACAAATTGCTCTTCAACTTTATGGACAACACTACCATGTTTAGAGGTTACTTTTTATTTTTCTTGGATATTTAAATTCCCTATACTAAAACTATCTCTACCAATATATTAATGATGATCAATGTTAGCATAATCATGATGAATTCATGGCTATTGGCATACTTATGTCAATAGAGGATTTCCATTGTGATAAATCTTTACTAGAAAACCATCAACAATCTTTGCGATGCATCATCTTTGTTAAACCAACCTTATATTTTAATGGCGATGATGCATTAAAGTGGTACACTCTCATATGAATCATTTAGAGTTGTATGTTTTTAGATGGTGATCACACATGTTCATACACAATCGCTATTCATGTATGCAATAGTCCATACTTTTCTCAACCTTTTGGTTTCTTTGTTTGGTATTGTTAATTCCATAGCCTCATCCTCTACTCCTTAACTTGCTCCTCGTCATGCCTTATGTGCAATGTTTACAACTTCCATTGTGGTTATGTGTTTGGTACATTTTGTTAATATGATCTTTGTAATATTTTTTTTATTGGGTGGTAAACTTGTCGGTTGCAATTTTGACAATTTAATACGGTGGGAGATTAAGTAAGGCTCAATAATATTTACGAAGGCAATCACCTCTAAGACTTGACCTCGTGACCTCTTACTTGTAATTCAAAACACTCAACCACTCGAACTATCCCATCGATCTATATATTTTAGTAACATATTGTTATATCTTTTCTTATTAATCTCTTATGACATGATAGTCATTCTCCTACCATCATGGATAATCCATTTGAAAACCTACCCCTCTAATGAGAAACTAACTATGGATAATGGGTAGTAATCCATCATAAACTAACTATGAATAATGGGTAGTAATCCATCAATGACTATATGTATAATTATTCAAACATGCTTTCAAAAATTACCATTTTTTTTAATTTATACTTTTTTAATTAATATATATATATATATATATATATATAACAAAATTCAAAATTGTTAATTTGTGAGGATGTGAGAGTAGAGCCACTACACTTTTCTTTGATAATTCCTTATTGTTGTTCTATTTGGTGCCATACAAATTAAATACCGAATTCGAATTAACAAAAAATTATAGAACTTGAAGTTGTGTATGATTACGTGTAATGACCACATCACATATCCTCTTCTCACTCTGAAAACGACATATTTACCATGAAAAACTTTTAGCTACGAGTGGTTGTGTTGTTTTCTCATTCAAATATCATTTAATGACACTATATGAAGAAGGCCATTTCTTTGTAATTGAAGATCTTTATGCGTTAGCACATTAACATTTCAAAGGGTATATATTTGGTTTTCTTATGAGTGGGCTTGTAAATATAGGCTATAGTGCCATAAGATCTTATACCATAAGATGTTATAGTAAAACTATGGTTTTAAGTTAAGTTTGAGTTTTTATGATGTATAATTGTAATTTTTATGATATATATAGGTATAATTTGTCGATGAATTTAGGTGAATTTAGGTGGTTACTATTATAAATTTTAGGTTAGTTGAGAATAAGGTGGCTATCATTATAAACTTTAGGCTAGTTGAGATTTAGGTGGCTACTATTATAAACTCTAGGTTAGTTGAGGTAACCTGCAAGCTAGCACCTAGCATGAAACTCATAACTCAACCTAGGGTTGAAATGTGCCACACTAATAACAAAGAACAATCTCTATCATGTAGATGCCTACAGTCTCCCTCCTTGCTATCACTCAAGTTATGACCTTTAAGCTTAACATTTCTTTTCAAGAAAAAAATTGTGAAAAAATTCAAAAAATGCATCCCTATATTGTAGACATAATATAATACACCTATCCGAAGGAGATTTAAAGATAACACCATAAAACTAACCAAATACTAAATAATATTGAAAATAACCAATTAAGATAATCTTTATTTTAACTTCTATTACTTCCAAATGACCCATTGACCTTTCCTCCATACACTCAATTTTCATATATATAATGGTTTCCTAAAATTATTTATACAATGGTTTCTTAACATTTTTCATATATAATGGTTTCCTAAAAATGATTTATATTCATTTTTATATAATGGTTTCCTCACAGTGTTTATAAAACTATAAAACTAGTTTTAGTTTCTTTTTAATTTTTTAAACTTATAAATTTAAATTAATTTTACTTTTTATAATAAAATAAATTGAAATTAAACTTATTAAAATTAAATTAATTAATTAAATTTTTTATATTTCTTTTATAATAGAATAAATTGAAAATACATTTATAACAATATTTTCAATTTTTTAAATAAATAAATTATAAATAACTTTTATGACAAGATATTTAAAAATTTAATTCAATATTTTTATAGTCCTAATAATTCATCCTTTAATTTATTCTTCTGTAACTTTGATTTTTATAATATCATTACACCGTCACTGCAATTGCTTCCTCTGATTTTTTATTATACCATTACACCTTCATTGCAATTGCTTCCTCTTTGACCAACTGCTCATGACTCTTGAATATTCACGGACCATTACACCTTCAATGCAATTGCTTTTTGTCTAACCTAATTGGCATAGAAAGGATTTTTTTTAATTTTTATTCGGAGTAGGTTAATATGGAGCAATCTTCTAATCAATTTTTTTTTTTTTTGGAGTTTATTGTTTTAGGAAAAAAAAAAAGGCCTGAATCTGGTCAGATTTTTAGAGATAGTTTAAGTTTGATATGGATCAAAGTTTTATGTATTTCAGAACCCAATCTTATGAATTTTGCCCATTTTAAACAAACCCAGATGCTCAGAAAATTAATCAAAACTCTAAATTGACGAGAAATTTAAAAACAAACCACCCAAAAACAAACAATAAAAATAAATCGAAAAGACAGATGGCTCTCGAGTTAACCACTTATATTTATTTTGGCATAGAAAAGAACAATTAATTGGGTGGATCGGATTTCTCGTTCAATAGAAACGAAAAGGTGTCCGGCTTGAAAACCACGCAGTCTTTCACAACCACCCATTTGAAGTCAATGGTAAGGATTGAACGCGCCTCCCTCTCACTCTCATGGCAGACAACAAAACTTTTCGTATAGTTACAGGTCCATGTAGGTATCTGGACTTTGCCCATCAAAAGGTGCCCTGCTTGTGGATGGGCATTCCATCTTGTAAATGCACCTTATGAGAGCCCATGACCGAAACACATATATATTTGTTCCATTGATCGCGAGATACTTATCTATGTTCAGAAGGGCGTTTACTTCCGCCATGGGATTTCCAGTTGGGTATTCAGATATCATCGTCCGGACCTGGTCCTTAACGTTGCCTGTGTGTTGGACTCTATCACAAGTGCGGTGTATTGCCTCCTTCGGCTCCTGGGGTTCGGAGAGTTTCTCGAACCCGAGACCTCTTGGCCAGATGAAACCAACCCACCGTTGGAGCCCGTGAGCTCATCCGTATCTGCGCAGAGGATTCGTGAGCGCTTACCGGTTGTTCGGTTCGGTGTTTTAGCGAAAGAGGCCGAGGATGAGGATATTGTGTGCGCTGTTTGCTTTATCAACATGGAGAGACATGAAGAGATCCGAAGGCTGACGAATTGCAGTCATATATTTCACAGAGGGTGTTTGGACAAATGGCTTGATCATGACCAGAAGACTTGTCCTCTTTGTAGGTCGCCCTTCCTTTCAGACGATATTGGAACATAATGGAAGAGGAACCGAAGACGCTAGATCACAGTTCAAATCTCTTTGGAAATTTGTCAGTCATATCGTAGTAAGAGTAGTAAGAGTAGAGATTTTATTTCTACTATAATTAAGCAAGCGGGTATATCTATTGATAATGGGCACAATTAATCACCTTTTAATCTAAAATTTTAATTTGATGGCTAACAATTGAAGATGCTGGCATATTCTTAGTCATCCTCCCAAATCAATGAATGTGATTTACTCTTTATAACTTCCTTGTATTTTTGAATGCATCATTTAACCTGTTTACCTTTTAACATTTACCTAATCATATTAAGAAATTACTGTAGCACTATATGATTGCCACGTTTAAATGATTAACCTTTGGGATTACCATGTTTGGATTTGCTTAGCTGTAGGAACGTTTCATTAGCGTTTCATTTCTGACTTTCCTCAACTATCCGCATGTTTTATTTTATTTCATATTGGATAGTCAAATTCTAGTTGTCCGCGCATTTCATCATTCCAGTTGCGGGAGGAAGCTTTCGCATTGCCTTTCGTTCATCAACCATGGTTTTGAGTGGCTATGCTAGTTATATAAATGCAAAGACATGGAGTGTTGGAAACATGCCAAGTTTTGAGTGGCTATGCTAGTTATATAAATGCAAAGACATGGAGTGTTGGAAACATGCCAACTAATTTCTTCATGCCGTCACATGTGCATGCAACTATGTTAATGTGTATGCATGCAATCTATTTATGAACTGCTTAGCATTGTTTTAATTTTTTCTAGTATTAAATTTCCACATAAATCACTGTGTCAATTGTGTGATTGTTGTTATTGATTGCTAATTTTTTCTAAATTAATATAAAAAATTCCATGCTGATTTTTTCCTAATTAACAAAATTTGCAATTTACTATTAGTTCAGTTTTTTTTAAATCGAAAGAAAACCAATTCGAAGAATCATAATGTGAAAAAATCTTTTATTTCTTGTATTTTTTCATTATTTAATTTGATTTATAACTACCAGTTGTAAATCAAATTTCTGAAAGCTCACTATTCACCATGTCCGTGTGGAAAATCTTTGATTTACAAGCTCTCTTTACTACCAAAATGACCTATTCCCTAGTCCTTGTCTGTGTAGAAACTCTTTGATTCACAAGCTCTATTTACTCCCAATGATGAAATATCCATAATTACCAAGGAGTGTTACACTAAAGGCTTTTTAGCCTCTTGTTAGTCCTTGCCTTAGGCAAAGAGGGACTACAGCTATTAAATTGTGTATTGACCACAAATATTTGCATATTATCTATTGTTGGAACAAGGGAAATGAAAACATCGATTTTAATATAATGGAAAGTACCATGTTTGTCACGATCTGATTGGACAACGGATTGGAGGTATTATTGTCGGCTTCACTATTCTCAATGTCATATTTGTTGACATATCCAAAGTATTTGAATCATATATGATATTTTCGAATCATATGTTTTCTTATGCATTGGTCAAAGGTGGATTAATGCTAGCATTAGTTTGAATGTTTCCTTAAGAATTTTATGCTATCTTGAATACATTGTCTACCATATTAGTATGTCTAATTTTTGATTTATTGTTGCGTGCTTCGAGAGAAGAGGCTTGCCACACTGCATTTTTTCTTAAATGTTTGTACAGGGCTAGGTCCTTAGACAATCCTGACAATCTTAAGTGTTTACCTAACAAGTCTGACAATCTTAAATGTTTATTGTACAAGTGCGTTGGAACACAATTTCGTTTCATTTTTTGATAGTAGTCAGACATCTTCCGTCGATTTTTATATAATAAAAAGTACCATGTTTGTCAAGATGTGATTGGACAACGGATTGGAGGTGTTTTTTCCGGCTTTGCTATTCCCAGTGTCATATATTTTCTTATGCAATGGTCGAAGGTGGATTGATGCTAGCATTAGTTCAAATGTTTCCTTTAGCAATTTCTACTAGCTAAAATACATTATCTACCATATTAGTATATGTGATTTTTGTTTTATTGTTGCATGCTTCGAGAGAACAGGTCTTCCACGCTGCATTTTTTCTTAAATGTTTGTACAGGGCTAGGCCCTTAGGCGGTCCTGATAGTCTTAAGTGTTTACCTGATAGGTTAAATGTTTATTATGCAAATGCGTTGGGATATAGTTTCGTTCCATTTTTTTAATGCTCGGCATCGCTGCTTCAATGGTCGATGCATCTTCGTTACTTGGTTCCATGATTGTTGTTCTTGTTTGATTCAACTTTGCAAAGTTGAGGTCTTGCAGTTGCAGTTGGACATCTTCATGGTTGTTCACTGGTTTGTTGTGTTGGTTGTGGAGCTTGATTATGTTCCTAAATCAGAGGTCCTTGCTTTCATCTCTGTTTATACCCCATGAAGACTTTACACCCCAGAAGTATGTAAACTCTTCCATGTGGGGGAGTGCAGAGGGGGGGTACCCCCTCTGCAGGGTCTGGGGGGTTCGGGGGCGAAGCTCCCGAAGGAAAAATTGTCTTGTAAATGTATATTGTAATTTCATTGTAAATTTGGACCATTCATTATAGGGTCCCAGATCTAACGATAGAAATTATGTTAGGGTTTTTTTCCCTAGAAAGAAACCCTTTGTTATGAGAGAAATGTATTGCGGCTATGCATTATGGCAAGTATTGTATTCAAAGAGAGGAGACTATGAGAGAAAGAAGAGGAAGTTACAACGGGTTTTGTTGTAAGTTGTATCCCTTCATTTATTGGATAATAATAAAGGAAGGACCTGACAATTTCTCTAATGGGCATAGCCCACACTGGGTGAACCACGCAAATCTATGTCTCTCTTGTATTGTGTATCTTCTATGTTTTGTTTCCGCATTTGTTTTATTTTGTTGCTCCGTGGTCCTATTTTTCTGACATGTTGTTCTTCAACTTTGCAAGTTGTTGGACCTGTTATTGCGGTTTCCAGTTTTCGGGGCTAGCCTCTTGTCATCCCTCGTTGACTTTTAAGTTTTCCTTTTGTTGTTTTTCAATGTTGGGGGTCCCTGCCTACAAATTATGTTGCAGACCATCTTTGTCTCTGCTCTTAATTTCTGTTCCTGGAAACCATATGTCTTCATATGCCGACTGTGATGTTCATAGCTATTTGGAAAATTGCAATGTGAAGGGGTTCTTGAAAAGTAGTTCAAAGCTATTAGAAGAGGGAACCATCGGTCGGAGTGTAGATGAAGGGAATGCTTTTATTCTGTGGGTCGAAAAACTGTGCGCACCTGTTTTCTTTCTGTCGAGTAAATTTATGGTGTTATTTATTTGAGTTTTTTCTTTTGTTTGGTACCCAGTTTCGGGCTTGTATTTTTCCTATTTTGCCTTTTTTTTTTTTTTGGTGCTTTTATTATTTTTTTCTCCTTTTCTCTATTTTCAGACAAAGTGAAAGTATCTAACAAACAACTTCAAAATCAGAGTTGAGAATATGGAAGAAGTAATAGATGTTGATTCGTATGAAATAAATACACAGTCCATTATACATGGCAACATTGACGTGGATTTGCATAGCAATGGCCTCTTTCGATTGGATGGATTCTCGTATACTATAGGGGATTGTCTTTTCGATACATTCCAGGTTCTGTTGCATTTATGGTATTCGTCAACCAAGCTGCGCAATGGATTGATAGATTATTTCTTGGTATGTTTAAAAAATGGCTATGCGGAGGCATTGAACTCCTATGAATACGAAATGGAATCTGATTTTCTTCAGCAATTGCACGAAATACATGATGTCGCTATGCATTTTTCAAAGATGTGGTTGTCTGCATCTCCAGATCTACCTACACATGAGAGGGGACTTTGGGGAGACACATTTTGTATACGGTGGCTGTCTAACTGGCTCAATATATCGGTTGGAATATGGTCATTGACAAGAAAATGAAGATATCTACTATTCAACAAAGTTGCCTCTGACAATCCATATTGCATCTTGTTCCATGATGTCAATGTTGTCAGTGGTCATTATGAACCAATCCTATACAAAAAAATGTTCATATGCAATGTTGAAGTACCTCATATTTACTTGTCCCTCTTTTGCAAAGACCTTGAATCGCAGTGAGAACGAATTATACATCGCATAGATTGCCATGGTTTACAGCTGGCAACAAATGTTGTGTCTAACTGTGGAGATAGTCTGTTTAATGCAATTTGTTGTTTGATAGCAGCGAAGTTTGATGTGTAGTCGTTGCGGCTTTACACCATGCAGTCCTTTTGCAATGCAATTGTAAGCGACAATCAACAAGCTTTTAGGTGCTTGCATCAACATCTTTTGCCATATCTCCTAGAAAATACGCTGACAGTTGGAACTTGGAAGGAATACCTTGTAAACATGGCGCTTCCATATGAAAAAGAGAATGTGGAGGGTTGTAGATTCTGTTTCTAATGGATGTCTATGATATTCAGAGTAAATATCCAGGTCTGGTCGGTGTTGCCAGATGGTACTATCCATTCCTGGTTTACTGATTCAAATTACAACCGAACATTTGACATCTTCTCATTGAAAACAAATACAACACATATCCATTATGAACCTTTTCTTGAACATATCAATGGTTCAGGGTTGGATATCCATGCCACCCAAACCGCATCGAATCTGCATACGCGCGACATGATTTTTAGTGAGAATGAAACTCTTGCCGTATGCGATATGGCCATAAAAGGCTTGAACAAAAAAACGATGCGTGAAATTCATCACAATTGTGATGAGCCCGTACAGGGCTTAAATAAAAAATGTAGAGTAAGTTATCACAACTTGAAAAAAACTATGCATCAAATTTGTCCCAGTTGTGATGAGGCCACACAAGCCTTGAACAAAAAACGTAGACTAGGTTATGAGCACTTGGGTTAGAGTGAAATTCATCCCAATTGCCATCATCTCATCGTGCCCTTGGGCAAGAAAAGTAGAGTAAGTTACCACAACTTGAAAAAGGTCATGCGTGAGAGAAACAAATACATTGTCATGCTTCCTATTAGAGAGAAAGACACATATCACAATCTAAAGAAACTTGTCTGTGCAAAAAACAACAGAAACATGTGTAGTTGCATATCCCAGAATGGTCATGCAACCGTGACATTTTGTGGGCTAGCAACAACACCATGGACTACTCGCAATGAAAACCAGGAAATAGTTTCTACCCATAATTCTCTGCAAAAGAAAAATGCAGGAAAAACATACATGAAACAAATTAAAGATACTCCTTCCATTGCATGTGCAATTTGTGAGCAACTGAATTTCTCAAAAAACATAAACTCTTTCACAACTGCTTTGCAAGCAGAATACCTCCAGTTGATAGTGCACGATAAAGCATTTTCCAGTGGAAAAATTTATCTTCCATGCAAATAGTCGCTTGAAAATGGAAAACTGCCACAGTTTGCAAACCCTGACCGAATAAGATGTAACACACCACTACTAGATGTAAGTGCACTTACAGAACTTGAGGAGTGGCTTGTCTCTCTCTGAATTGCATCTGCTCAAATCAAGCCTTGGGGATATAAACTACCCCAGATGGGTTGAACATGATCAATTATTAATGCGCCTATTCAACTAGATGTTGTGAAAAGAGCCTTGCCACAATTCATTAACAATACAATGACAATTGTCGTGGCTATGAAAAGATGCTTGCGATACAAAAATTCCTATCAGACAGGCAAAGTGCGTGTGCATGCTGTTATGAAAGCATTAAAGGAATTATGTTCGAGGGCTATGTACAAAGAACACAACATTTGTATAAATGACAACTGGAACAATGTTCTTGTAGAAGAGGATGGCAACTCTGCAGACACTTTCAAAAATCCTAGTGAATTTGATACAAGTGATGAATCAGAGAATGAAACGCCTATTGAGACATTGGTGCATGGATTCATTGATTCACAGTGCATTCGTGATTTGCAACACAAGATTGTTGAAATTGCACCTGGTGAGGGGCAACATCCACTTGGAATATTCAAGGACAAATACGTTGAGGAAATGAACTTTCCAACACTCTTCTATGGAGATTCACGTGGAACTGATATCACATAATGATTCAGTTATCATAAAATAGTCCGATGGGAGCTTCTATATTCAAGAGGTTGCTTCTCCTGCCACATAACAAATTTGTTTTTCAAAACAATGCACATAGTAATAGAGCAAGTTCTCTCCTGCATGTGGGTCTAAATAAGAAAAGGCCAGTTACAAGGAAGAAAGTTTTTGGCCAAGGACGTGAAGTACAAAGTAAACTTGGAAAAAATTCTAAAATGTGATATTGGGTACATAGATTTCAAAAGCATTCACACCTCCCCTAACTATTTGCAATAAAACAAAAAAAAATATTTTTGCAATGATCCGGCAATTGGGCCCACCAACATTTTTCATCACATTTACAAGTGCAGAGCATTGTTGGGATCCGTTGGTAGTTGTCGTATCTGACTTGCATAGGAAGAGGAAACGTGAAAAAGAAACTGGTGCCCTGGAAAATAATGACATTGACTATCTCATAATAAAAGAGCCAGTAACATGTACTCGCTACTATAGACATAGAATAAATGCTTTGAGACAATTGATATGCCATGATGAAACATTTTTCAGAAAAATATCGGACTACCTTTTTGTAACTGAGTTTCAGAATAGGGGAAATGAGCATGACCATGCACTGTTATGAATAGAGGGTGCACCAGTTTATGGAGCTGATAACAATTTGGAAATTGAACAATTTGTGGATAAATACATAACATGCAACATAGATCATTTGGATCCAGAACTCGCCAAATTCCATAGACATTACCATACAAGAAATTGTAGAAAATGAAAAAAAATCGCATTGTAGATACAAGTTTCTTGTGCCACCAATGAGAGCTACAAGAATCATTGAGCCACTTAGTTTAGAGGACAATGTTGTTGTTGAGAAATCTAAATCATTGTTCTCATTTCTAGAAGAAGGACAATTTGACAGAGGTAAATCTATTCCTTCTTGACAGAGTTAAATCTATTAGAAGATGAGTACATCCAAGACATACAATGTCTGCTTAGGAAACCAATAGTTTTCCTCAAACGAAATATTTCCCATATTTGGAACAAAAGTTTCTCGAAGGACATGCTAGTTATGTGGAAAGAAAATACAGATGCGTAGTATGTGCTCAATGCATATGCTGCAACATCTTACTGTACTTCGTATATGACAAAGGTTAAAAAATCTATGACAAGTGCATTCAGAAGAATACACAAAGAACATGAAAGAAGTCATATTGATGCCATACAAATGATACACTCAGTTGAAAATACATTTCTTAATATTCAACAAATGTCTGCTCAGCAAGCAGTTCACATTTTACTTTCCCTGCCCCTCACTTGTAGTTCAAGAAAATGTGTCTTCATAAACACATCTCCGCTTGAAAAACACACATTTGTCCTTAAACCACTAGTTTTGCTACAACAAGAGCCCGACGATTCAGAAGACGTGCTATGTCGCTCTATTGTTGATTATTACCTCCAACGCCCATCTCCTATTAGGCATATATGCTTAGCATAATTTCATATTGCATTACAAAAAAAATGGTGCACCCATATCAAAAAGAAAAAAACCCTCTGTCATATGGTTTGTCAAATACAATAAACATTGTGACTATGAAAACTATTGTAGAGAAAAATTGTTGATGTACGTTCTGTTCCATGAAAACGAAGAGACATTAAAACATAACTTCTCTACATGGGAGGTTGTGTATGTTGCGTTTGAGACTATAGTGCACATCAATGAATCTAGATTTACCTGCAATGTTAATCCAACATGGAGTGATCTAGAAGTTGCAGTTAATGACCTAGAAAACCCTGACAACCATGATTAGACATTCACAAACCGAAAAACAACCAGAACTCCTTCTGAGTCCTATGACTTGCAAGCATATTTGCCTCGTTCTCCAGCAGGTGGAAGTGAAAAACATATCAGTTTTGGTTTTCAAATCACAAAACATCCTTTCCTAATTGAAAATAATGAATACCACAGAATAAGACGTATGTTGAATCACGAAGAACAAACAATTCTAAAGGACGTTGCTCTTAAAAAATGCTTGAACATGGACAATCCTGTGCACTTGTTCCTTACAGGTGGAGCAGGAACAGGGAAGACATTCACAACAAAAGCACTGTTCCAAATGCTTATATGAATCTATGATTCAAACAATTCGTATGATCCCATGAAACCAAAGGGCCTAATAGTTGCATACACAGGAAAAGATGCATATAATGCAGGTGGAACAAGTATGGTCCACTCTTCATTTTTTATGCCTTTTAACAAGTCACAGTTTCTTCCATTTAGCAAGGAAATGTTGGATACATTGTCTAAGCTTTATGACGAACTCCAACTTGTCTTTATAGATGAAACATCTTTGATTGGTAGTCGGTTCTTGTATTCCATTGACAACCGACTAAGAAGCATAAAACATGTGCACACCAAATACTTTGGAAACACTGACATGATTTTTTGTGGGGATCTTTACCAGGCACATCCCATCCAAGATTCTTTGATATTTGAACAACCTACCGTTCACATGGAAACAGTCACCCGTGACTTTTGGAGAGAAAATATTAAATGCTTTGAGTTTCATACTACAATGCGACAGACAGTTGAAACATTCATTGCAATTCTGAATAGAATGCACACACACAACCAAACATATGATGACTTAACATATATCAATTCCAGGTGCTTGTGGCCTGCACTAACAGACCCTACATTCCCTTACCTGTTTTACATAAATAAGGATGTTGTAATGCATAAAAACCACATGCTATTGGCCATGCCTGGCGATGATATCATCATCAACTCAATTGACCTAGAAGAAGACAACCATGGAAATGTGCCATGTCATGAACATACAGTCACTTTACCTTCTCAGCTTGTCCTCAAATTAGAAATGTTGGTTGAAATATATGCTTGTAACTATGATTCACATGATGGCTTGGTCAATGGTGCAGATGGAATACTCAAAGGCTATACGAAAACAAAAAAACTTGATGTCCTTTGGATTAAGTTCCATGAACTGCATATAGGCAAGTGACAAGCAAACAAGTTGTCTTTTCTATATACTTTAAACAATGGAAGCGATTGGACCCATGTTTTGCGAGTATCAAAGTCAATATCGACATCAACAAAGACAAGTCGACTGAATATTTGAAAATAGTTTCTGATTAAACTTGCATGTGCACATACAATCCACAGATCACAAGGAATAACACTTGATCATGTTGCATTCCAGCCTGTTGGAATTCAGATACATGGACTTGTATACATAGCATTGTCCCGTTTCAGAAGCATAGACTCCTTGTATTTACTAAGTCCTCTCACAAAAGATAACTTCAAAGTGAAACAGAAAATTGATATTGAAATGGAACGACTGAGGACCATCACAAAATGGAAACTGCATTATGATTACCAATTCATACAAACAAATTCATCTATATCGATTATGTCACTTAACACACGCAGCTTAAATGCACACATGGATGATATACTGAATGACTATGATACATTGCAATCTGATGTTCTGTGCTTACAGGAAACACACATGGCATTATGCATGCAATTTTTTTTTTTCCCAAATCACAATTGCATATCAAGTTACATTAAACATGGGGTGATGATACTAGTGAAAAAACATGTACCAATTTTGGCCCATATACATATCGAAGAAAAGAGTGTTGAAGTTGTCCTTGCAAAAATTTTCTTCCATGGAACAAAAGTTACAATTTTGAATCATTCAACATTCTCCATCATAGTAGATGTTATTTCTAATGAATTGGCCCATTTCCATCTAAACACAACCATTGTACTTGTAGGAGACTTCAATATTGACATGCTACAAAATAATGACAAAACAAAAGAATTGGAAAACTACATGTGCAAATATAGTCTCCACATTCTTTTGAACAACACAAACCATGTGCAGAATGCACTTATTGACCATGTTTGGTCGAATGTGCCCATTCCTCAATACAATATATTTATCTTAGACACATATTGGTATGATCACGATACAATTGGTATTGCACTTGAATTATGAGATATACATCAAACATATTGCAAAGTGATATTTCTATGTTTCAAAGCATATTTGTATAGTTTGTTGCAAAAAAAAACAAAAAATAAATAAAAAGAAAAAAACAAAACAATTATCCAGCTTCTTGGTTTTCCCTGAATTCTACACATATTGTTCAATATATATTATGCAAAAATGAAAAAAAAAAGGTACATCTTTCTAAAAATTGTGTGTTTCTCTATTCAACTTATTCTACTTTTTTTAGTATTTGCCTTTTTCCTTTACATGTTAAGTTATGTTCGTATTCCTTTTGATTTGTGCTTTTGTTCATAGAAACAAACAAGATAACTGCACACCGCAAAGAACTCCTAACCCGAGATGTAGACGAATCCATGCAAAGGTGCACTTTTTTCCGTACTAAACAGTTTTCTGTTTACTATGTCCGTATTTGTTGAACTTGTTTTCAGCTGTGTTTTTTTATTTTCTCGTTTTGTGCCTAGAGCCTGCCAACCTGCAGGTTCTCCATCCAACATAAATATTATGCTGAGCTAGCGAGCCCGCAAGTCTGGTTTTCAGTTTCTATATCGCCCAACTATGGATTCTCTTTGCAGGACATAGAACATTAGAGGCCCAATTTACAGCCCACAAGTGCACGCTCCAACTAACTGGCTTAGTATGAAATGAGGTATCTATGCATATTTTGTATGTATTGGTCTGCAAATATGATTGTCAATTTATATATCACTGAGTTGTGGATGTTATTCTTAGGGAACAGGAGAGTACATGCCTGTTTTTTACCCCGACAGATGGAAAACCCGTGATCCAAAAAAGTGTACATACTCTATAAAATCTCATCCACCCCGCAAGTTCGCTTGTCCATTTGTATTTTGTGGAAGTCTGTATGCTATTTGTAGGACACAGAACAATAGAGACCTATTTTTTGAGCCCACCAGCCCAAGAACCCATGATCTAGAAAGTGGCCAAGTATGGAATGCGATATCCGTACATGCTCTGTAAAATCTCATGTCCATACTTTATAAAGGTAAATATTTAGTTTTTCCTGGTTTCTAGACATACTGATCTGGTCACCACACAGTTCATGTTCCACATGAATTATGAAATATGCACTTTGAATCGCACCGGGCCCTTTGGTTTCCTTATCCAATTTTATGTCCGTGGGTTCCCCTCTACATGTTATCAAACTCTGTCCATGTTCCAGACTAAACAATTTTTTGTTTACTCTGTCTGTATTTGTTGAACTTGATTTCAGTTGTGTTTTTTTATTTTCTTATTTTGCGCTTAGAGCGTGCTAACTCATAGGTCCGCCATCCAACATAAATACTATGTTGAGCCAGCGAGTCCACAAGTCCACTTGTGAGTTTCTATATCGCCCAACTATGGATGTTGTTTTCTACACACAGAACATTAGAGGCCCAATTTACAGCTCGCCAGCCCGCAAGTCTGTGATCGAACGAACTAGATAAGTATGGAATAAGGGATCTATGCATATTTTGTATGTATTGGTCTGCAAATCTGATTGTCAATTTGTATATTACTGAGTTGTGGATGCTATTTTTAGGGCATGGAACAATAGAGGCATATTTTTTACCTTGGCAGACTAAGAACCTGCGATCCAAAAAAGTGTACATACTCTATAAAATCTCAGCCGCCCCGAAAATCCACTTGTCAATTTGTATTTCGCGGAAGTATGTGTGCTATTTGTAGGATACAAAACAATAGAGACACATTTGTTGAGGCCGCCAGCCTAAGAACCCGCGATCCAGAAAGTGGGAAAGTATGGAATGCGATATCTGTACATACTCTGTAAAATCTCATGTCCATACTTTATAAAGGTACATATTTAGTTTTCCTTGGTTTCTACACATACTGATCTAGTCACCACACAGTTCGTGTTCCACATGAATTATGAAATATGCACTGCGAGTACGACCGAGCCCTTTGGTTTCGTTAGGAAATTTTATGGCCGCGAACTCCCCTCTATGTGTTATCAAACTCTCATTCCCCGTGTTCCAAGTGTACATCTTGCATCCAAAACTTGGTAATCCATGTCTATGCTCCTGGGTTCCCAGACGTCGGAGTGGAACGTTGCATGTCCATCTAATCTTGCGCCCGAGACTTCGGTGATCTGCAATTGGACCCAGGCTGGAAGCTTGTGACTCCTTTGTTAATTTTCTTTAATTAAATTGTACACTATCAATATTCATTATTAATATTTTAGTAATTGAAACTAATGTTAGCTGTAATATGAACCAATCAACCCACAACTCCGTTTGTCAATTTCTATATCGCCCAACTATGGGTGCTATTTGTAGGACATAGAACATTAAAGGCCCAACTTACAGCTCGCCAGCCCGAAAGTCTGCGATCCAACTAACTGTCTAAGTATGGAATAAAGGATCTCTGCATATTTGGTATGTATTGATTGTTTTTGGGAACCCGCCAACCCTGGAATATATGTTTCAATTTGTATATTGTGGAAATCACTAAAAGTAGAATATTGAGCTGGCCAGCGCGCAAATACGCTTGTCATTTTGTATTTTGCGTATGCCTGAAACTTTGGTGATCTACAATTGTAGTTGGACTCGAATCTTGCGACTCATTTCATAATTTTGTTTAATTAAATTCTACAATATCACTATTTAATATTCATATTTTAGTACTTGAAAATTTCCATCCTGGCCCCCCCAGCCTTGCAGTTCGTCTGCTAATTTGTATATCGCGGAACTATAATCGGGAAAATCTAGGTACTATTTACAAGACACGAAACAATAGAGGCCCACTTTTTCAGCCCACCATCCCAAGAAACCGCGATCCAAATATTGTACATGCTTCCCTTCGCTATGCTCCCTGGAAGCCTGCACAAAATCACAGTTTCCATACTTATCGATTTTCCCGCAATTTCGCAAATATGCAAACACTCTGTTGAACTGCACCATCATGCCCTCTTACATTTTACATGTTTTGCAACTCGCATGTCCTTGCTATCGCTTGTAAAATTATTTTGAAGCCCATCCGACCACTTTTCAGACTTGCCCATTTCTTCCTTGCTTGCTCTTCTCCGTCTCTGTCGCCTTCGCACGTGTCCATATTAAGAATATAT
>JZKD02S0916665.1:271407-291438 GCA_000966675.3 Picea glauca | reverse complement strand
CACACACACACACACACACACACACACACACACACACATATGTTTCTTTAAATTTACAGGAATATGTAAGACGTTTTATTATTTTTTCTATATAAATGTCATAAAATTGTGTTCACTACTTTATCTTTACCACCTGTCCTTATTACTTCTTGCCACACTCTGCTTGTCAATTTGAATATTGCAGAACTCTGGCTATTTTTTGTAGGCCACAGAACAACAAAGGCCCATTTTTCAGCCTGCCAGCCCGAGAACCCACGATGCAAAAACTGGCTAAGTATGCATTCAGGGCTCCGTGCATGATCTATAAAATGTCATCCCCATACTCTATAAAAGTACATATTTTGTATGTATACAAATAAATATCTACTTTGTAAAATTACATATTTTGTATGTATAAATTATGCATATTTTTCCCTGCCTGGTCATTTTCAAAATTACTTATGTGGTAAATCACTCACTCAAATTTCACATATCATATTTCATATATATATATTTATAGGAATATGTAAGACGTTTTATATTTTTTCTATATAAATGTCATAAAATTATATTCACTACTTTATCCTTACCACCTGTCCTTCTTATTGCTTGCCACAAAGGTCGTTACAATTCAAATAGTCCGAACCCCACTTGTCAATTTGTATATCATGGAACTCTGGGTATTCTTTGTAGGCCATGGAACAACAGAGGTCCATTTTTCAACCCGCCAGCCCGAGAATCCGTGATGAAAAAAATGGCTAAGTATGGATTCAGGGCTCCATGCATGATCTATAAAATGTCATCCCCATACTCTATAAAAGTGAATATTTCGTATGTATAAAAGTAAATATCTGGTTTATAAAATTGCATCTTTATTATGTATAATTTATGTTGTCTAGGAACCTTTAATTTCATAAATTTCAATTTCTTGTGTCCAGGAACCCTTGTTTTAAGAAAAGCTATTTCGGGAATGCTAGTTTTTTTTGTTCTCTTCTCCACGAACCTATGTAACAGGCGTTACTACTATTTTTTTGTGTTTTTTGTCCACGAGCGTATTTAAAACATATGTAAAGAATACGCAAGTCCGATTGTTAGTTTGTATATCATGGAACGATCGGTGCTTCTTCTCGGGCATGGAAGAACAGAAGCCCAATTTTCAGCCCAACATCCCGAGAACTCGCCATCCAAAAACTGGCTAAGTATGGAATGAGGGGTGTGCTTTGTAAAATTACATATTTTGTATGTATAAATTATGTTGTCCAGGAACCTTTCATTTCATAAATTTCAAATTCTATTGTGTCCACGATCCCTTCTTTTAAATAAAACTAAGTCAGGAATGCTAATTTTTTTTGTGTTTTTTGTCAACAAACCTATGTAACAGACATTACCACTATTTTTTCCGGTTTTTTCTCACGTACCCATGTACTTCAAACTCCTGCCAACATGTATGTACTCTGTCGCATTTATTCCCTTTCCCGCAGAAGGGGTGCTAGTAGAGTACACGCATCAAGCAGGGCAGCTAGGAGCGATCCTCTGTGGCACTGACCAAGTGACGACCTTGTGCCACTCCATCCCACCTGCCTGTTGGTAGCCCCACAATTGTTTTCACCTCTTAAAGCAATGAATAATAAATTCTGCAGTTGCCTCCGCTTCATTACATGAACATTGCTACTTGAAAGATGAGTTTTGGGCTATAAAAGTTTTTATTTTTTTAGTTCTCGTTTTCATGCTTCGTTCATGACTGAAAGCATGAATGAAGCATTGAACCTTATGAATTTATTACAATTGAATTTAAGGCTTATTCCCTAGGAGAATAAATGTTCATACAAATCTTTTTAAGAATGATATTTTTCTTTAAGGCTTATCTCATGTCAATAAATTAGTTGTTTTAAAGTTGCTCATTGTTATAAGGTATACTCTGGACCTTTAAATGATACACCAAGAATCGATTGATGTCAGACTATGAGTTTGTTTCATGTATAATTCTTGGTAAATTCTTTTTATGGTTGCTATGCTTTGATTTGTCAAGCACCTCTTTTCCTAACCATAAAATGATCAACTCCACCCTTTACACAATGATGATACTCAAACACATCTGGTCGTATTCTGTACTCTATTGATAGTGGAAGTTTGAAATCGACAGGTCCATAATTTGAATTTAAGTCTTGGTCTTCGTTCTGTACTCTTGGTGATTCATTACACAAAACGCCCGATCCTTGTATGAAGCCCCTCATTCCTTCATTTAATCAAGCGAGGGTTTTATTTCCTTGGTTTTAGCCCTGGTTCTTCCTGTTTTATGAAACCCTTCATGCTTACAGTGATTTCTGCCTGCCCCCATGACTTCTTTTCTGAATCCACATGGCCCCTGTTGTCTGTGTCGAACCAAATGGCTCGCAAACCTTGCTTCTGTATGATGACGCAAGGGAATACCTTAAGGGTCAAGGATGGCTCGAATTTCTTGAGAAATTTCAAGGTTACAACTTGCAAGAAGCCCAGGAGTTCACCCTATCTTTCGATGGATGTTGAGCCAAAGTGGGTGACATTCAAATTGAAATCACCGAGGAGTTTTTCAGCCAAGCAACAGGTCTTCCCCTTAGCGGGAAAAAATGGTTTAAGAATTCCAAGTTAGAGGAGGTGCCATGGAGTTTGTTCTTTACCTCTAGGTGGCATGGTTTATTGGAAGTTTTAAGGCAGCTCGTTACCTGTGAAAGTCACCTCGACCTCGTTTTTCTTTACCACATAAGACTGTTAATGAACTTCATTGGTTTCCAGTTGAACATGCCTTTCTATTTATTGAGAAGTTTATATAAAATGGACAAGAGATATAAGAGATAGTGTTTGAATTCCAGTTTATTTCATCATGGGTTGATCAATATGCTGTTAGTCCATCATTTAAAATTGTAGGGCGATGATTGGGATACTTTCCTATCTCGAGATGGCTTTGTTACATCCATCCCTATAGAGGTTGATAAGCCCATGTTAGAAGAAACCCCTATCCCTTCCATTGACAGAACAGTTTCCTCATCCAAAGAACCCTGTGATAGGGCCGCGCTCGATGAGCCTAGGACTGAGCAACAAGATGTTGACCCAAGAGTCATTGAATTTTATGAGCGTGAGAAATACGTATGCCCCAACACCTTTGCAAAAATCATAAACAGACCCTCGCACAAACTGTCTAAAAACAACTCGTTCATAGGTTTTAATAATAAAAGGGTAAGGAGATTAATCTCTAGGATCCTACGAAATAAATCGAAGTCTCATATGAGCTCGATCAAAGCGATCAAGGTCCATGAGAGCTCTGATTCTGAGATCGACCAATTATTGGCAAGAGAAGACCCAAGTTACCTCAAACTGGATCTCAGCCAGACCTACGATTTCATAGACAATCTGCCACCGTGCCTGAAACATAACAAAGAATTTCCAGGGATCAAACTCTGTAAAGAACCCACATACAATAGTGGTAGCGGTTTGACACATGACCATGGGTTTCCTCAACCAATTGTTCCAGATCCACGGTGTGAGGTGTGTTTATTTTGGATAGATAAGTATTACATAGATGTCCCCTCCCTTTAGGAAAAGATCAAGACCCTCACAACTCATATTGACTCGTTAATGAATGAAAACCACAGAGTCAATATTAGTGCACACAGGCAAGGAAAACACTTGAAGAGAACTGGAAATGTCATAATAAAAAATGCTGAGTGTGTCAAAGGAGTGATTAATTTTCCTTACACATTTGAGGGAAATGCCTCTATATGGTAGTTTTCCCAACAACCTCACACCATTGTATCGTGAGACAAATTCGAGTCCTGTTTCCTTGAAAAGTTCGGAGATGATAAATCTCCTGAAGTCTTAGTCATAGAACTCTCCAGCGTAAAGATGAACCCTAAGGAAAAAGTAAAATATTTTAACCAAAGGTTCCTCACATTAAAAAATCGAATCCCCGTTGATTCAATGCTCACTGAAAATATCATTGTCGCATATTACACCAAAGCTCTACACCATAATGTAGCAATTTGGGTTAAAAGGTCTAATAAGGTAACGTTATTGGAAGCCTTCGAGGAGGCAAGCCAAATCAAAAAAGATATTTTGAGCCTAAAAGATAATATTAGTAATGAGGCAAAGATAACCTCGTCTTCTAAGAAGAAAATAGAAATTCTTCCTAGACCTCCCCAAACCAAAACTCAATCAGAGAGCTCAAATTTGGAAAGTTTACAAATGGTCGTCCATAAATTATCAAATCAAGTCATATACTTGAGGAGATCAACTGAAGAAGCATATTCAAGCAAAGGAACTTACAAACCTCCTTTTAGAAAACCTTTTCCCTCAAACCGACCAAACCCAAACCCTAAAGGCCTGAATTTTGAAAGCTTACAATATGCTATACAGACAATCCTTGAAGCACATGATAACTTAGTTCCCCCTGAGAATTCTAAATATGTGGTTGAAGAATAAATAGTGAAAGAAGAGGAATTGTCTCCCAATATCTTCAGGCATTTGTCCGACAGTATCTTTCAAGCCAATTTTGAAACCGTCCATCCTTACAATACTAGAAGCAAAACTCAGAATAAACCCTCTTTTGAAATAGGAAGTAATGTGCCTTAGAAACAATTTAAACAAACTAAAACAAAACAGAATTTAGCAGCCCCAAGTTTAGAATATGATTTAATTGAAGACCTAAAGAAACTTAGAGCTAATATTTATGTTTATGAACTTTTGAATTTTCCTTTTCTTCTGCAGAAAATGCTTCATAACATTGTAGAAAATAGTAAAAATAGTAATCTGAGCAACAAGAAAATTGCAAAAATCAATCCTAAAACACCTCAAAAGGTCCCTACTAAAACAACACTTGAACCCTCAGATAGAAGAGACCTCACTAAAAAAAATGTATCAAATGTAGATAAAGTAATCTCAGGGATAACGACTAAAAATCAACAAAGTTCTGTTGTTAATACTTGCAAAAATGTCCCACTTTTTTTATTAACTTTTGAAATTTTCAATAGAAATGTACATAACTACATGGTAGATTTTGGCACATCATCAAATGTAATGCCTTTGTCTATCTTCCAAAAAATCAATGCTGAAGTTCAACCTTCTAGTCTAAAAATTATGTAGCTCGATCAGACGAATGTTAAGGTAATTGGTGAATTAAAAAATATACTTGTTAGGCTATCCTCTAATCTTAAGGTTCAACAGATTATTGATATCATTGTTGTTGACATCCCTGGAGTGTACAGTTTATTTTTGAGCAGGGATTGGTCCGAACAGTTGCATGGATACTTTGCGACAGATTGGTCCCATTTGTGGCTACCAGAGAATGGAAAGCCAAATATAATCAAGATTAATCTTGAGCGTTACTTCAATCACACTGTGACTGATTTAAATGAATCTAATGAACCATTTACTGCTTCCACTAATTCACTCGAAATGCAGGGAATGAACACCTTTTTTGGTAACTTCATGGCAGAAACTTCCCTCATCACTAATCCAGAACAACAATCGGAACTCGTGACATGCACATAGTTAGAAGGTCTACCTAATGTGCCTAACACGTCCGATGAAACTCACATATGGTCTCTCTACTTTGATGGATCCAAATCTAAAGAAGGAGTTGGTGCAGGATGTGTACTCATTGACCCGACATGTAATAAAACTTTGATCACTTGCCGATTATAATTTGAATGTACCAACAACACTGCCGAATATGAGGCACTTCTGCAAGGACTCAAGAAGGCAGTAGATATGAATGTACAGAACTTAATGGTATTCAGTGGTTTGGAAATTGTGGTCAGACAGGTAATAAATTCCATACATTGCCTATCACCACACCTGAAAAGTTATCAAGCTAAGGTATGGAATCTAATGCACAAATTTTCTGCATTTAACATTAAATCCATTCCAAGATCAAACAACTCTGAGGCTGACTTGTTAGCTAACGTTGCTTCCAAAATTTTTCCCTCAGAAGGTCTTTCTCCAAATGCATTTTCGATTGAGTTATTGTTTAGACCATCAGTCCCAGACAACTTCACTAACTGGAAAGTGTTCGATGATGATCAACATATCATTAGTTTTTTGCACATATAGGACACTTTCCGAGGTGCGGTTATTGATGAAGGCACCCATGATGAAGATCTCTGCAATTTTACAGTAATATCGAACCCGAGGTCTCCCAAATCAACATCGGATCTGGTAAATTCTATCCCTAAATCCATGGTAAGATTAGAAAAGTTTTATGATTTACATGACAAATTCAGGAAATCAGTAAATTGTAAGACAAATAGTTCTTCCTTGACCCATGAAAAAATAAATATAGGGACTAAAGATAATCCACAATGTATTAATCTAGGAATGGGATGTTCCGAGCAAGAGAGGTCATCCTTTATAAAATTGTTTAAAGAATTCAAGGATGTCTTTTCTTGGACATACGATGATTTAAATTTTTTTGACTCTAACATTATACAACACAGCATCCCCATGAAACCCCAGACTCAACCTTTTCAGCAGAAGCTGAGAAAGATGCACCCTAAGCTCGAACCCACAGTCAAGAAATAACTAAACAAACTATTGAATGCAAAGATAATCTTCCCAGTAAGACACACACAATGGGTATCTAATATTGTCCCTGTAAGGAAGAAAACTGGCGAAATTTGACTCTGTGTCGATTTTCGAAACTTAAACTGAGCGTCTGACAAAGACAACTATCTTGTTCCTCCAATGGAACAAATTCTCCAGCAGGTATCCAGTTCTGAAAGATTTTCACTACTAGACAATTTTTCAGGGTACAACCAAGTCCTCATGTCTCCCCCAGACCAGTTGAAAAACACTTTCGATACCCCATGGGGTACCTACACCTACAGGAAAATGCCTTTTGTACTTATAAATGCCAGGGCCACTTTCCAGAGAGCAATGGATATTTCTTTTCGCGGTCTCATCAATCAATCCGTAGTGGTCTATCTTGATGATGTTACTATTTTCTCCAAAAATAAGAGAGATCACTTATCCCATCTGAGGTTTGTTCTACAATGATGTCGCAAGTATGACATATCTCTAAATCCTAAGAAGTCTATCTTTGCAGTAGAACAAGGAAATATTCTAGGATTCATAGTATCCAACGAAGGGATGATTATCAATCCCGAAAGAACTCAAGCCATTGCCAAGCTTCCTCCCCCCTCCTCCAAAAAATCCATGCAATCTTTTCTAGGTCAAATAAATTTTATCAGAAGGTTTGTCTCGAGTTTTTCAGAAATGGTAAGGCCATTGCAAAACTTAATAAAAAAGGATGTTCAATATCATTGGGGACCACGGTAAAGTCAAGCTTTTGACTCCATCAAAAAATCCATAGTGGAGGCTCCCTCCCTAATGAGCCCTAATTTTTCACAAGATTTCACTCTTTATGCATTCACCTTTGATTGATCTTATGCTGCTACGTTGACCCAAAATAATGCTGAAAGAAACAAAATTCCCATTTCCTTTATGAGCTCATCCTTCAAGGGAGTAGAGCTTAATTACTCGGCTGTAGATCAACAGGCTTATACTATTTTTAAAGCAGTAAAACATTTTCAATCATATCTACTGAAATCCAGAACTAAAGTCATTGTGCCTTACCCTGTTGTCAGAAACTTGTTAGTACAAAAGGAACTGAATGAAAAATAGGAAAACTGATGACATCATTACAAGAGTATGACCTCGATATTACCCCTGCACAAAATGTTAGAGGCAAAGGTCTATGTAAATTAGTGGTTGATTCAGTTGAAGATAAGCAGAGTCAAATAAATGTTTTAACTGAAAATTGGCATAGTCAAAGTCAAATCTGTTGTGCACAAGATGTTACTAATTCTTGGTTTGATGACATTAAGTTTTATCTAACACATGGTTCTGCTCCTCGCCATCTTGATCCGAAAAAGAGAAGGGCATTAAGACTAAAATATGCACCTTTCCAGCTGGTAAATGGCGTATTATTCCGTAAATTTTTTTATGAAGTCCTTATGCGTTGTCTGGAAAGAGATGAAGTAGAGAAAGTGTTATCTTAATTGCATACAGGAGAAGCTGGTGGGAACTTCAGTGGAGACACTACTTCTCACAAAGTACTAAGAGAAGGGTACTATTGGCCCACGTTATTCAAAGATGCCCATACATTATGTCGTAAATTCATGATCTGTCAAAAGGATTTTGGACGAGTGCAGAAGGCAGCATTTTCGCTGCAACTTGTTTCGGTAGATTTCTCTTTTCAGCAATGGGGTCTTGACATAATTGGCCCTATCAACCCCACTTCCTCGTAGCAACATAAATACATCATTACAATGACAGATTATTTTACTAGATGGTCTGAGGCTGCACCATTAAAAGTGGTAAACACTAGTCAAGTAATATCTTTCCTTAATTCAAACATCATTACTCGATTCAGTATTCCTGAATGTTTGGTCTTCGATAATGCTTCCTATTTTTCATCCCTCTATATGAGTGCCTTTTCTTTAAAAAAAGGGATAAAACTGAAATATCCTACTAGCTATTACCCCCAAGGAAACGGTTTAGCAGAATCAACAAGAAAAAACCTTATCAAAATCATCAAGAGGACAGTTTCTGAAAACCACAAAAACTGGCACATTGCACTTTTTAATGCAATCTGGGCTGATAGGGTGACTCCAAAAACCGTTGTTGGTAATTCCCCCTTCTTTTTCATCTACGGAAGAGAAACAATTCTCCCTCCTCATGTCCTACTTCCCTCGCTGCAGTTATCACAGAAAGTTCAGGAAGAGAATTGTCCTCCTCTTGAAAGTCGCATTAACGCTTTGTTGAAATTAGAGGACTTAAGAACATGAGCAAAAGAAAGATTAAATCAACATCAATGTATTGTTAAAATCTAGCTTGATTCAAGTTCTTCCTTGGATAAGAATTTCGAGGTGGGAGATTTAGTGCTCAAATGGGATAAACCTCATGAAGGAAAAGGGGAACATTCCAAGTTCCAAAATATATGGTTAGTACCCTTCTTGATCGCTGAGAAACTAGGTCCCAGCTATTTTCACCTGCAGAATTTAGAGGGACAACCAGACACCTTCCCGGTGAACGACCAAGCTCTCAAAAGGTATTTTTCATGACGAGTCCTGGATACATCTTTTGTACATATTTTTTCTGTTTTGATTTTGTTTTGTTTTTTGGTTTTTGCTTCTGCTTCAATTTTCTTTTGTTGTTTTTTTTATTGTTTTCCGGTTAAAACATGTCTGTATCACAGTTTAGTTCAAGGAGGGAAACCAAAATGACTCATCTTAAAACAATAGTCAAGGTCTGCCAGAGCATCAATTGCTGTAATTTTCCTGAAGCGCAGACTAGCTAAAGAAGTTTCTCTGTTTAGAATAGATTTCGTGGTTTCACTTTACAATTATGAGCAGACATGACTGTCATTAAAAGCTCTTTACGTTGTCCCTACTTTTAAGAAAGAAACTCAAGGATGCCTTCCTTTCCTCAAAAAATTAGTTTCATCAGTAAACTATTTTCAAATCATGATAAAGGTTATCAAGCAAAAAATTAAAAGTCTGGAAAATAACAAGTGTTGTAAAAACCAAAATTTTCATCATCACCCAGCTCTTTTGACTGTATTTAAATTTATATTAGATTGTGAATAATTTCTCGAGAGTTGTGGAAAGTGTTTGTAAACTCGTTGGGATACTGAAGAGGTCTGCTGGGAGTGGGTAAATGCATGCATGATGCCAAGACAACTTCGTCGAGGTACTGAACAGACCCACTGACAGTGAAGCAATGTCGGGTTCAAGAAAAATTCTCAGGTATAAATTTTGATATTGGTCATAAGCATCCTGCATTTTGAATTGAAATTTATTGGACAGGGTAGAAGTGTCAGAGTGGGTTAATTGAAATCCCTTCCAAGGCTATGGATGCCTGCTGGCAGTAGTGGCCCTGTCAACAGTATCGGAGCCATTGACTTGAACATCGTTGCTCTCATTTTTAAAAATTTGTCATCGGATTTCATTTGAACAGAAAGATGTCTGAAGCTGGACCATGTAATGATTGTTAAGATGCTTGATGTCCTTCAGTTTTTCTTTGATCTTCAATCATTCTAATAGTCCTAACATGAACTCATCGGTGATACCAAGATAATTATTTCTCCCAGTAAGTCGCCATTGTTGGCAACCCCACAATTTTTTTCACCTCTTAAAGCAACGAATAATAAATTCTGCAGCTGCCTCCGCTTCATTACATGAACATTGCTACTTGAAAGATGTGCTTTGGTCTAAAAAAGTTTTTATTTTTTTAGTTCTTGTTTTCATGCTTCGTTCATGACTGAAAGCATGAACGAAGCATTAAAACTTATGAATTTATTACAATTGAATTTAAGGCTTATTTCCCTAGGAGAATAAATGTTCATACAAATCTTTTTAAGAACAATATTTTTCTTCAAGTCTTATATCATGTCAATAAAGTAGTTGTTTTAAAGTTGCTCATTGTTATAAGGTATACTCTGGACCTTTAAATGATACACCAAGAATCGATTGATGTTAGGCTATGAGTTTGTTTCATGTATAATTCTTGGTAAATCCTTTTTATGGTTGCTATGCTTTGATTTGTCAAGCACCTCTTTTCCTAACCATAAAATGATCAACTCCACCCTTTACACAATGATGATACTCAAACGCATCTAGTTGTAGTCTATACTCTGTTGATAGTGGAATTTTGAAATTGACAGGTCCATCATTTCAATTTAAGTCTTGGGCTTCGTTTTGTACCTCAGCGATACATTACAAAAATGCCTGATCCTCATTTGAATCCCCTCATTCCTTCATTTAATCATGCAAGGGTTTTATTTCCTTGGTTTTAGCCCTGGTTCTTCTTGTTTTATGAAACCCTTCATGCTTACAGTGATTTATGTCTGCCTCCGTGACTGCTTTTCTAAATCCACATGGCCCCTGTCATCCGTGTTGAACCAAATGGCTCACAAACCCTGCTTCTGTATGATGACACAAGGGAAGACCTTAAGGGTCAAGGATGGCTCAAATTTCTTGAGAAATTTCAAGGTTACAACTTGAAAGCGACCCAGGAGTTCACCCTATCTTTCGATGGATGTCGAGCCAAAGTGGGTGACATTCAAATTGAAATCACCGAGGAGTTTTTCAGCCAAGCAACAGGTCTTCCCCTTAGCGGGAAAAAATGGTTTAAGAATTCCAAGTTAGAGGAGGTGCCATGGAGTTTGTTCTTTACCTCTAGGAAAATCCAGTGTTGTGATAAAGGTATGCCTATATCTCTCTTAAATACTAGGTGGCACGGTTTATTGGCAGTTTTAAGGAAGTTTGTTACCTGTGAAGGTCGCTTCGACCTCGTTTTTCTTTACCACATAAGACTGTTAATGAACTTCATCAGTTTCCAGTTGAACATGCATTTCTATTTATTGAGAAGTTTATATAAAATGGCCAAGAGGTATAAGAGAAAGTGTTTGAATTCTAGTTTATTTCATCATGGGTTGATCAAGATGTTGTTAGTCCATCATTTAAAATTTCAAGGTGACGATTGGGATACTTTCCTATCTCGAAATGGATTTCTTACATCCAACCCCGTAGAGGTTGATAAGCCCATGTTAGAAGGAACCCCTATCCCTTCCATTGACAGAACAATCTCCTCATCCAAAGAACCCTGTGGTAGGGCCGCGCTCGATGAGCCTATGTCTGAGAAACAAGATTCTAACCCAGGAGTCATTGAATTTCATGAGCGCAAGAAATACGTCTGCCCTAACACCTTTGTAAAAATCGTAAATAGACCCTCACGCAAACTGTCTAAAAACAACTCAGAGATAGGGTTTAATAACAAAAGGGCAGGGATATTAATCTCTAGGAGCCTACGAAATAAATCAAAGTCTCATATGAGCTCGATCAAAGCGATCAAGGTCCATGAGAGCTCCAATTCTAAGATCGAGAAATTCTTGGCAAGAGAAGACCCAAGTTACCTCAAACCGGATCTCAGCCAGACCTACGATTTCGTAGAGAATTTGCCACCGTGCCTGAAGCATAGAAAAGGATTTCTAGGGATGAAACTCTGTAAAGAACCCACAGACAACAGTGGTAGTGTTATGATGCATGACCATGGGTTTCCTCAACCAACTGTTCCAGATCCATGGTGTGAGGTGTGTTTATTTTGGATAGATAAGTATTACACAGATGTCCCCTCCCTTCAAGCAAAGATCAATACCCTCACAACTTAGATTGACTCGTTAACGAATGAAAACCACATAGTCAAGATCAATGCACACAGGCAAGGAAAACGCTTGAAGAGAACTGGAAATGTCATAATAAAAAATGATGAGTGTGTCAAAGCAGTGATTAATTCTGAGGTTTTGTGAGCCAAATTTAGCAGTCGGTTGAAAGGTAAAGATTTGTGTGATTTTGTTGATTTTTTCTTAATTAATATAGATTGAATCGATTTTCTATTATTTAAAATAAGACTAGCTACATAATCAGTAGATTATGTAGCGAGTCTGTTCTCATTCGAAATATTGAAAAATGTTGGTTAAATGAATATCTAAATTTATTTATTTTTATTTTTTCTTTCAGGATATTGTGCAGCTTGTGGAGACATAATGATATGGAGCATTTCTGGGGTCATTAGCCATTTCTTTGGCTCATTTTGTAAACATAAACAAACGTTTTTTAATCTTCGGAGATCTAGTTTGATATTGAGTGGTTTTAATTACCCTCTATTTTTGTAATTAGTAATTCATCCTGGGATTTGATTCTATCTTGGAAGATAGGATGCTTAGTTTTCCTGAACTCTTTAAATATTACAACTTTTTGTAATGGAACCATCCTCACCTGGGGAAAAATATGGATGATTAATTTATAGACTTTAATGGAACAACAATACACATTTCGGCTTTAGCTTCTTGTGGATGGTGTCTTCATTTAAGTTTTGATTATCTTGATATGATAATAGGTTTTGATAGCTTTAGTCTTCATGATTTATTATGTTTTGGGATAATTCCTTTACAAATTTTTTCCATACATGATGCTTTAGATATTAATTGTGTGATCATCTATTCATCTTCAATTACATGATTTCTCCTTAATTTTCGTTGAAAGATTAAATGCAATGTTATTGCTAACAGATTTTTCTTATAGTAATTGCTTGCAATCATGGGATCACAGTAACTATTTGTACCACTCTTTCTGTTATTAAAATTCAACTACCAACACAATTGTTCTGCATTTATTCAGAACATAATTAAGGTTCATTGCAAGTTTTCCTCCTGGACAAGGTGGTTAGATGTCTGATCGTACAGATGTTTGGATGCATATCATTAGCTTGCTAACATGTTAGCTCATTTACATTTTTTTGCTATTTGTTTATCATAAAAATTCGAACGTATGGTTTGGCTTTTGACTATCCATACGTTTCCATTTCATATCATTTTCTTTATTAGTTTAAGACTTATAAAGGAAAAATCAAAAAATATTTTTATGTGCTTTCTTTATCTGCTTCTTCAAAGTGGTCATTTTCACATTGAGTTTTGTATGTTTAGATTAAAACTTGCAGCTTGTAAATAATGTCAATAAATAAGAGTTATCTATCTTTTGCTTAAATACACCTACTACAGTTACATTAGAGCATATGTACATATATATAGTGTTTAGTAATTAGATAGTTATTTCTTTCTTTTGTTTGTTTCTTATTAGGATTCTTAGATTGGCTAATGGAGCCATTAAACCCATCAGAATGAGTTATACCAAACATCTTGGGTTACTTAGACAACCCCAGACCAGATTCGCTCTTCCAATTGACGGACGGTCATTTTCGCCCGTCAACACTGTCTCATGACTTTAAGTTCATCTCGCTCAAGGAAAGGCGTCATTACTCTCAGTGCTCCCTTCTCTACATTCGCATCCTTTTGACGGACCATCACGCTCGCTCAGCCTTTAATCTATGCATGCAACCATTTATGGAACCTCGCCAACTCCCCGACCTATTTCAATTGTTCCAGCGGCTCCAGATGGCTCATTCTTTCCTGGTTTTTCTTCTCAGAGCTTGGCCTCCTGCCCAACCTTTCCATGCTCTGCTTTTGTCCTCTCCAGCTCTGTTCCTGGCACATTTTCTCTCTCCCACTGTCCCATAGATGCCCCATCTACGAGGGAAGTCGAAACACGGGTCAGCTTGGCAGCCAAACCGACCTCGCCTGGTCCTCTGTTCCCTTTCTGCTCCATCCCTATTATCCTCCTCCTCTTCGGCCACCTCGTCCTCCTCCCTAGTGCAGTCGACTCAAATTCCTGCTTCTCTCCAACCCCTTGCTATGTCCCTTGCCAACATAATGGAGGGGCTAGACTACTTAGGGGCCTCACTGGACTACACCCCAAGACCTTTAAGCAATTCGAACTCTGTTTCACACCCAGGCCCTTTGGCTCCTCCCAACTCTTCATCCACCTAGTCGCTTCAGGACCAGCCTCACGACGCCCAATTTCAGATGGATGGTCTGGAAGATAGTCAAAATTCGCGATGACAACCCCAATATCGAGCCAGTTCCAACGTTGACCCGGAATGCAAGTGGAAAACAGGCCTTGCACTAGTGCAAAGCCTAGTATTCAACCTCCGTCAGGACATGGACGACCTTCGGTTCCACCTAGAGACCCTGGGTGACAAATCATCTCAAATCCTATAGTTTCTCTCCTCGTTACAGGGTGCTCATCACCTCTTAGCAGAGGCAGCCCAAGCAACAACAGCCCAACCAACAACAATCTCGACACAAGTGTTGGCACTGGAAACTTTGGTCCACGCAGTGGTAGACCACTAGGAGCAGAGGCCTCCATCATGACCGGAGGATGTCCAGGAGGAAGAGCATGTGCCATCACAGACGAAGGACGCCATGCAACTAAACCGAACACCAGTCGAGGAGGAGCTGCCTCCTCCTGGGGACGCGACATTTGGTGCCTTTTGCATGGCTGCGTTGCTGCACTACAGCCCATACCAGTGATATGTCTGTTGTGTTTGTCTATTGTTTTGTCATGTGCATGGATAACTTTCATGCATTTGCCCATGGTTATTATAGTTATGTTGTCTACACTTTCCACAGTTGTAACGACCACCCTTAGGGGCCATAATTTTGAACTCTTTTTGCATCAACAACAGTCTAGACTTCAGTTATGAAGCGGTTTGGCTAGTTGAGTTGGTTTCCCCTCAGGGAAGCTTAGTATTTACATCTCGAAACCATGGAAATTCTCTATAGTCCTTCATTTTGACAAACTTTTATACAATTTTACTTATAAAAAAAAAATTGAATAAAATTTAAATAATTGTTTATACTATTCATTAAGTAAAACATGTTATAGCATTATATAAATTACTATAAATGTTCATACAATGTTACAATATTCTATAAATTAGTCAGTCTCATGTATATGACAGAATTGTTGGGTGCAAAATGTATATGACGGAAGTGTTTGGTGCAAAATGTATATCATGGAACACGCTGGACATGAAAAGTGTGAATCTGTGACTTCGCCAACCTGCAAATCCGTAATTGTTCGGTGCAAAATGTATCAAGTGTTATAGCATTATACAAATTACTATAAATCTTGGTACAATGTTATAATATTCTATAAATTACTGTCTCATGTATATGACAAAATTGTTGGGTGAAAAATGTATATGATGGAAGTGTTAGGTGCAAAATGTATTTCATGGGATAGGCTAGCCATAAAAAATGAAAAATGTGAACCTGCGACTCCGCCAACCCGCCACTCCATAATTGTTGGGTTACATTAGTTATGTATTAAATATTTCATGTACTATCAAACTTAGATCCTAGGAACCTTTGTTCATGTACTATACATTAATATTTTTTGATAAATTTCAAATAAAACTAATTCGGAAATACTAAATTATGCATGAATACCACATGTACTACAACTTGCAACCCATGCATTTACTCCCCTTCCATCCTGGCAAGGACTATGCTGCCATGAAACACTTGTTTCTCTATCGGAGAGACATCTCCTTCATTCAATTTGTATGGACCAATAGCTTCATGCATCTTTATAAGTTTTAAAGTTTTAAGTCATCCTCTATTTCGTTGACTTACTCAAGATATTGCCAACTCTTTATCTTTGACTTGGATGCTTTATTTTTTGAATGATGGGGTCAAGTCTATTGAAGGGTACCTTGGAGGTGACCTACTTGTTGACATTTCAAATACTAGAAACATGTATTTTCATAGTCTAAAATTTTAGTCCACCTGTAAGTTTTCCCATTTAAGAATAATTTTTTCCGACATATCTTTATTGATATCTACCTCAGCACATATACAAGTATATGTGGTTGGACCCGCCTTTTCTCTTTAATGTAGCTAACTAAAGTACTCCCAACATCCTTCAAAACTAGTAGATGCCAAAATTGTAATTACAAATAGGGTAAACGAACCCATATAGGCATTCAAGTCACTAACAAAGTGTAAAGGTCAAATTCTAGAAACCATGTTGTTATAAATGATTCTTCTCTTCCCAAAATCTAGGGTCCATCCTCCATTTCTTTCTAATATACACGATGATTGTAAAAATAGTCTTAAAAAATCCTTTAGAACAAAGTGATATCTCAAACTTGGTAGGAAAACGACAAAAGTTGGAGTTTTCTATTAGTGTCACATGAGCTAATGCATGTTTTCTTCCTAGTTGTTATTCCAAAGTTTATACTTAAGGCTTGAAAGTATAAAGTCTAGGCATCTAAAAAGAAGGTATGTGATATAAAGAAAGGAAAAAACAACTCTTAGGGGAAAAGGAGCTAGGGATGATTTCTAAGTTGTCTTTGTCTAGCTTCCAATTGTTCCTGGACACTGATGTCCTTCTCAATGGCCGCCCATGAGCATTCAAGTTCAACCCAATTGGGGGCAGTTTTTAAGATAGTATTGAAAAGGGTTAAGGCAATACTGGTATGATCTGTGAGACCAGGTTCAATGTTGGGTTGTCTCGTAACTGGTGCAGTCATGGAGGAAGAAATTTTTAAGGACTGGTTGCTTCCTTTCAGATTGTATGAGAAAATTTCCCAAATATTGAATTAATAGTGTAGTGAAATCAAAGGTCGTTTCCCATATCTGAGTTAAACTGAAAACCATGCATGGAATGAAAGAAAGCATAAAGTTGTGGAACAATGTGAGGCTTTGATCAAGGGAGAATCTCACACTATGGTAGAGGAAGAAAAAGATAAGGAAAAACTTTAATGAAGAATCATATATAATAGTCTAAATCATTCACAGGTCTTGTAAGTGCTGATAGCCGATACAGAGGAAAAACTATAAACGATTAGATCACTAAAAAAACTCAATCACCACAGTAGAAGTTGTAATAAATCACAGCTATGCATTCATCAAATATACATAAGAAATGAAGTTAGATATGAAATAATAGAGGAGCACATAACTCAAATTTGACGGGGTATGGAATATCCGACTTGCATTTGTATTAATTTTGGCAAAATGAAGAACTTTTCTACTACAATCAGCCAAAAAAAGGCTTTGGTGTATCTTTCAAAAATGTATTTATACAACAAAAAAAATCAACCTTGGACCTTTGGTATTCTCCTAATATCCTAGGTGTTAACCATTACAAAATATGAAATTCGAACCATTTTGTTCGGTTACTTTTTACTTTTTCCAGTTGTACAAAAACGAGCACAAATGCGTCACTTCATCATTTCTTTGAAACGCTTCCTTCGCTCGGTCCCGATCACACGACGCACCTGTCCAAAAACTGCATCAACATTGTAGAAGGCTCTGACCTATTCTTTTCTTCAAACATATATAACTTCCTCTGAATTTGGGGCAGCTTGTCTTCAATCTTCCTCTTGCCAAACTTTGTCGACTGCAACTGTATATTCGGCTCTATTAACCACTTATCTATTTGGGCGAGGTCGAGTTTTTCCAATTGTGAAATCTCGAGCTGGACTTCATTCCAACTCTCCTTGATATGCAGTTGATGCCTTACAACATTTATCTGTCCTAATAGCCCAGGACAATCGCCTTTACCAATGCCTAGTGTTTTTGTATCTAATTGATCAAATACTTTTTCACATTCTCTCCTAACTTCTCTTGCCATTTTCCTTCTTTCGGCAATATTAGTCTCCCATGTCTTTAACATGATGTCTCTCCTGATCTGTTCATCTACAATCAGCTTTGGGATTGTTGGTACTTCCTCTCTTGCCGAAAACACCACTGCCTTTTGAAAAGCAACACGAGTTGTTGTGGCCTCTTTTTCTTTTAAAACAATGCCATCTAGTGAGTGACTTATTTCCAGGAAGTAGTTTTGGACGATTTCTATTTTGGAAAATGTGTCCTGTTGTTTTTCTTGTAGTTTCTCATCTACCACTAGTACTTGGGTTTGAAATGCTTCTATTTTCACAACTTGTCCTTCAGTAGACTTCAACTCAGCCTGTAGCTATCTCACTAAATCTTTATGTCAAATAACCTGTACCTGACTCACTTGCATCTTCTTATTTTCTTCATCCAAACTAGACTTCAACAATCACATTTCCTCTTTGTCCACAGTTTGAGCGTGTTCAACCCTTTGATTTACCTCCTCTTGAATATTATTCTCGGTGTGCTTTACTTGGTCCTACAACTGAGCTATCATTTGATTCTTCTATTTCAGCTTTGTTTTGAGGGAGTCAACTGAGAACAAATTGGTCGTCGCTAAAGCTCCCATAGAGCTTGCTACTTCTATGGCAAAGTCCTCCTCTTCTAGTTTCCACCCATCTATGACCACTCTATGTTTCTTCACCATTGTTCCTTCTCTCAGATGCATTTCCTGTTTCACTATGACTTTCCTCTTCTTACTAAAAAAGTAATCAGAGGAAGGTATATATTCTCTAGAGATGGGAGTGAGGTCACTTGCATATATGACTTCCAGGTGAGGAGTCCCAAAAATTGACTGTAAAGGAGTCAATGATGTAATAGGGCTACCTAAATATGTAGATTGATTTTATCCTGTTGTTTTAGGGACATCAATAGGAATAGTTGATGATAAAGGGGGAATCGTTTGACTCGACTTTGAAGGGACCTCAGATTTGGAACTCATTTCAGACCTTGGATTCTTTGATTGTGAAGCTTTCTCTTTCTGTGAAGAGGCTTCAGTCTTCTCTGGATTTTCTTTTGCAGTCCCTTTATCATGAGCCTCTGACCTGAAACCTGGTGGATTACTTTCCTGAGCTAGGGGAGGATTCATTGATTCCCCCTGCAGTATCTTGGGTAGACCACTTCACCTGTGCTTATGGAAAGTAAGAAAGCTGGTCTGTAGGTCGGGTCATAGTTCCTGAACTCTGACCAATATTTCCTCATAGGTTCTGGCTCCTCTGAACATGTCGTCATAGGGAGAAACTTCATGTTCATACATTTTCATATTGTAGTGAGTAAGATGTTTTCCTAAAATTTCATAAGGGTCATGTTTTCTGAGTTCAATATCTACCAATTTGATGTCTTATAGTGTTGCAACTTCAAACTTGGAATGACCAAAGTTAAGCAGTGAACAAATCCAAATTTGTACAGGAAAAAGTGGCCAAAAATTCTTCTGATATGCTTTCAATTCAGTGCCTATGCCACCAGCTACTATTTGGTAGGCCACCTCCTTGCACACCATCCTATTGGGAAGAAACTTTGGAAGTGCATGAGGGATCGAGCACCCGAAAACCCTAACATAGGAAAAACCCTCTTCAATAAACCAATCTGCAATTGCCCTGATATTTCCCACGATTAACAATGAAATATGAGGAGGTGCACAACCATACAAAATTTGGTGCAGAGGTATCACTACGTAGTGGCAGAATTCGTAAAAGACATCTTTAACATTTTCCTCCCATAGCTTAGAGTGATAAACATGGATGGGCTCCGTGTTGGGTATGTGTTATATTCTTTGCATGTGTGTGTGTGTGGGTGCGTCAGATACGACAACTGCGTCTGACGATCCCTACACCTAGATTTTTGGGCAGTTTTTGCTATTTTTAGCGGATTTTGCTATTTTTAGCTGATTTGTAAATTAATCCTGGATTAAGGGATTAGGGTTTTGGTATCTACGGAATACCTAA
>JZKD02S0916665.1:245226-271357 GCA_000966675.3 Picea glauca | reverse complement strand
TTGGTATCTACGGAATACCTAAAAACATTGTATATATTGTATGGAGAATGGTGAAATTCGATATAATGAAAATAAGAAAGGTTTTCCCGGTTGAGGGTTTTCGGTAAAAATCTTTGTGTAATCTGTGTATGAGCCATTGATTAATTTATGTATTGCTTAAGAATCTATATGCATTGCTTTACTTCGCAGGTTTAAAACTTACACTCCGCAGAGGCTGGGTTCCAGCTCTATCTCATCAAAGGGAATGGAGTCATGTAACAAATCACATCCATAATATAGGCAGACATGTAAAACGATGTAGTTCGACCTTCCAATTTTGTTATTTGGTACTCTGCAACCTCACGAGCTAGATTGTCGAATAAAATTTTCCCCCAGTTGAAACTAAAACCCTCAGCTACTTCATGTATAAGTGGTACCTAGTCTGCAGGGAAATGGGTAGGGATTTTCCTCCCGAAGAGTCAGCATAACATTAGGGCTGTATAAACCATGTATTCATTTAACTAAGTTGTGGCATAGCTACCATGGGTATCGGCTCTAAATATTGCTAGAATTCCCCACCAGTCTTTGATTATATTTGGATATGTTTGATCGAATTCTATGCACTACTTTGTTTGAAATTCCACTATGAATTTGGCATTATAAATGTATTTAGAGGCAGGGGGCAATTTGTACATTACTTGGATGTGCTCGGGCCTGAACAAGACGACGATGATCCCTTGGTTGTTTAGAATGCTCCTTGTCTGAACGTCCGTTTTCTCCAAAGCCCAACATACCATGTCATTATATGGCATGAGTCTTAGCCGCATTGCTATTTTGTGAAGCTCATACTCTGCTATGTCTCTAAGTTTATTTTGAGTCCTTTCATCTTTGAAATCTTTGGGGCAATTCTTAATCTCATAATCTAAGTTTTCAAAAATTTGCCTCCAGGATTTGACTGAATCCACAGCATGTGGCGTAGTGTTGGATATAACATTTCCATCCATCTTTGAGCTTCCACCTGCCTCCTCATTCATCTTAGGCACTTTTCTAGGTGCCATGGGTTATGTGCCAAATGAAAATTTGTTGCAGAGAAAAAATGTGTGATTTCTTCTGAATATAAGTCGCTCTTAGTCTAAAAAAAAGAATGAATTTCGAAACATCAGACTTGTATTGACCTTTAACTTGTCTTAAATTCAGCATACCGATATAAGCAATACAAAGTTAAATGATTTTAATGGGGATGGTATGCCTGGAGATACACACTTAATGTTCAAAATATCTTCATTAATCCATTATAGAGACCGCCACATATCGAAGATTCAAAAATGGGATTTCAAAAGGAATGTCATTGAAAACTCCTGAATAGAAAAATGGGAAAATCTATTTAATTATCATTAATCCCGCTTTAAAGTTAAGTTAATTTGTGTTTAACCGCTTAATTCTTTCGAGATTTCGCATTTCTAAGTTTTGAGCATCATGTCCCCAAGAAGTATAACACAAGAAATCCCAAATTGCGAAATCGCGATGGAGTTTATTATCGTTAAACCTTCTTACTTCTTGATAAACCTAGCATTAGCTTTTAAGACTTTCGCAACTTTGAGGATCGGGGTTTTAAAGAGACTCAAGGTTGACTCTTGATTTCCCGAATTACGACTAATTGATTCGTAAAAAGTTAAAAAATTAATTAATCATGATTGAAAGGTATTTCATGATTAACACGTCATGACTTTAAACACTGTTTGAGTTTGTATTACCGAAAAATAACATGCGGAAATCTTGGAAAGCCGTCAACGCTTTTAGTCGTTACTTTTGAGATCGGTTAAACTCCTTTTAAACCATCACTTTTTGGGACCTCAACACTGGGACTTAGGATTTGTTGTTAAAAAACATACTTCGTGAACGGTCGAACTCTGAAAACCAAAAGTTTTGAAAGACCTTTTGACTTCTTTTTGAACTAAGGGTGGCTCCATAATCAGGAAAAAATGAGGTTTGGATTTAGAGAAGAAAAATAAACTTCGTTTCAACATAGGCTCCATCTAGGGACCTCATCTCCCCACAGGATGAGAAGAACAGTAGACCACGTGCCTTTATTGGGCAAATGGAGTCATTAGTTTGTTCCAAAACTTGTTCAGGAAGAAGGTGCAGAAGAAAAAGGGGGTTTCATCTTTATCTCTGAAAGCTTTCGAAACCTAATCACTCTCTAATCTCAAGTTTAGGCTATTTGAATTCCTCTTCCTTGTTACTGATTTGTGGTCTTCTTAAGATAATTCAAACAACCTTAGGAATTCTAACAGGTTCTGTTGATCTTGCTTGCCTCAAGGTGGAGTAATTTTAATGTTTTTGAATCAGGGAGTCCTGCGCGAACTTGGGATGTTGATCGAAATTCAAAGAAAACTGATTTACCACAGTATAGTGTAATTCATGTATAACAACCTTACAGATATCTTAGACATTTCTTCACTGCCAGCGAGCCTGCTCAGTACCTCAGTGCATTTATTTGATTCCCTTTATTGAATTTCCTTTCACCACTTCAAAATGTGTGTTTGCATTTAAATGATGAGATGAGGGCAATCATTTTAAGAATTTCCTTTCATCATCTCTTTTGGGACTAGATGGGGGCAATCAATTTTTGAATTTCCTTTCACCATCTGTATTATACTTTCTTTGACATGAAGTGGGGGAAATCAATTAGTATAAAGTATACTAGGGGTGATATCTGTATATAATTTGCAACATAGGTCTATCAACTCATTTTGATTACTCTGGATCAGTTTATTTTCGGACTTCAAAACATCTAAGTCTGCAGGGAAAACCTTATGGGGGAATTTTATTTCCGAGGACCATCCTTTGAGCAAGAATAATATTTTTCAGAACCTGTTAAAAGAACTAAGAGAGTCATGATCATCCTATACATATCCTTGCTCAGTAAGAGTTTGAAAATCCGTGAGGACTTGACTTTCTTTTAAAGATTCTTTTGTCATCTTTCAGAGCTAAAGTGTAACCTCTCCTTCCTTTGTGGAAATCGTGGGAAAGTGTCTAGGGTCAATGGGAAGATGCCATAGATTGGGACAGGATGACAGAGAAGGATTTGGGTTTCATAAACATAGTTGTGGCAATGCAATACTGACTCTTGGAACCCTTTTGAGGTCACTTTACTTCTCCCGTTTATTTTACTTATTTTTATCTTACCTAGAGGATTCTTTATGGTTCATATAAAAATTTGTTCTTTTGATTATACCTTGAGAAAACATATTCATACTCATGAGACTATTGTTGTACCTAGGAGCCATTCATTTGAAATCTATACATTTAGGAAATTCATACCTTGCCTTACCATTTTGTTCTCATCTTAGTAAATTAATTTTTTTTTATCACCTGTTTCGAGCGAATCAATTTCTTGATACATGACCATCCATTTTCTCATGTTTTTTGTTTGGGTTGTGGACCAGAATCATACAAGAATACAACATGAAAAGCATCAAGGTTCTAAGATTTATAGAATTCAATGTGTCGAATATTTTATATCTCCATTTCTAGGAGATCACTAATCTGTTTTATTTGCGGTGAGAGTAAAACTTACCGAAAAATTATAAAAACAGAAACACAAACCAGTATATATACTAGAATTTTGGGATTTGTTTATTGCATATAGTGCTTCAGATAATGCCCATTAATAGGGGCGTTGAGAATTTTACCGTCCAAATTTTCTAGCAGAAATGAGTTCTTCCCTTCAGAAGTCGTGACTTTGAATGGTCCATACCAGATATGATCAAATTTTCCATGTTTAGCCGAGTCTTCCCTCCTAGCATCCCATTTTAAAACTAAATCATGAGGGAGGAATTCCCTATCCTTAGCCTTATGATCAAAGAGTGATTTCATGTTGTCTTGATATTTCTGCAGCCTTTCATTTACCTCAACCCTATTCTGTTGAACTTCAATCGGTTGATTTATTCTTCTGGTGACATGGTTTGGTTCTTCTTTTTCATCTTGCTAGAGTTTCATCATAGGTAGAGCCATATTTATGGGTAAAACCATGTCAGTACCATATACCATTTGAAATGGAGAAGTGCCACTTGATTTCTTGGTGCCTATTCGATTTTCCCACAAGGAATATTTCAAATGCACATGCCAGGATTTTTTTATTTTCGTTCGACACCTTCTTAATTATGGTAATTAAGCTTTTATTTGATGATTCAGCTAGCCCATTTTCTTGCGGGTAGTATGTCGTGGAGTGGCCCAATATAATATTGTAATTTTGGCAAAATCTGACCATTGCCATAGATTTGAATGCCTGGGCATGATCTGTAACTATCTTTTAGGGACAACCAACTCTAGATAATATGTTTTCTTCCAAGAAATCTATCACCACTGAATCTGTGGCTTTTCTAGTCGAAATACGTTCTACCCATTTGGTGAAATAATCTGTAGCAGTCAGGATCCATCTATGTTGTGCACTGGAGTGTGGATTGATTTCCCCTATAAAATCTAACCCCCATTGTTGGAACAAAGCTTTTGTTTTGACCGGGACCAGAGGTAGTGCTGGGAGTTTCTGTTTGCCTGCAAATAATTGGCATGAATTGCAGGCTCTAACTTTGGCATTTACATATGTGAATAATTTAGGCCAATAATATCCTGCTCTCATGATTTTATAAGCCGTTTCTCTCCATGCATGATGTCCTCCACACACTCCATTGTGAAATTCATTTATGACCTTTTCGGTCTCTGATTCTACTAGACAGACCAATAGAAATCCTATAGGGTCTTTCTAGTACAATTGACTCTCTGAAATACAGTGCTTCGTTGCATGCAATTTCAACGTTCTAGCCTTGGATGGAGTCATATCACTTGGGCATTTCAAGGTTAGAAGATAAGATACAATACCTTTATACCATGCAAAAGTTGTGAACTTTTATTCTATACTGGTTGTGGCCATTTGGTCGTTGAGTTCATCCATATCCAAACATCCTTCATACTCTTGCATATTATTTATACCTAGTGCCATGAAATTTGATTCGGCTAGAAGCTTAGCCAAACCTTGTCCCTTCATCAGCTTTGTCGGTTTCACTTCTAAATCAAATTCTTGAATCTTAGCAAGCCATCGACCCCTTTTCCTGTCGCTATCAGGTTGAACCAATATGTCTTTGACAGAACTGGTGGGTACATATGCAATTATCTTGGAGTGTAATATGTAAGTTCTGAAAGCCTTTAGTTCTTTCACCATAGCGTATGCCTACATTTCCGTTATGTCATATTTCAATTTTTCATCTCTAAGGATCTTACTGAAGAATTTTATTGGTTGCTTAAAACCTTCTTCATTCTTTTGTATAAGTACTGTTGCAATTATGTGCTCGGATGCAAACGAGAAGATCAAAAATTCCTTGAGACAATCAAGGCTTGCCAGTACAAGTGCTTCACCTATAATTTTCTTGATGTGTGAAAACAATGCTTTATCTTCAGCCGTACACTTAACTTCGTTGTTCTTCTTGAGCATATTTGTAATCAATTTCACAATTTTAGAAAAGTTCGGGATAAATCTCCTCAAAAAAATTATTTTTCCTAAAAACGACTGAATTTCTTTTACGTTTCTAAGAATGTTTATAGTGTCTATAGCTTCGACCTTTTTAAGATCGATTTTACTTCCATATCAAGATACAATATGGCCCAAGAGATTACCTTCTTTCATTGAAAAGTGATACTTTTGGGGATTTAAATACAAACCAAATTTGCGACATTTCTCGAACGTTTTCTTGAGATGTATCAGATGATCTTCATCGGATTTAGAAAAAATGGTTAGATCATCCAGATAAATAACCACAAATTTATCTCTTTTTCCAATGAAGGTAATATCCATATCCCGCTGGAAGGTAGCACATACATTCATTAAACCAAATGGCATTTTGTCATACATAAATGTACCCCAAGGGGTGGTGAAGGATGTTTTTTCTTTATCGTCTTTGTTGACAGTGATCTGATTGTAACCGGAAAAGCCGTCGATCATGGACATTCTATTTGATCTAACTACTTTTTCTAAGACATGGTCCATTTTGGGTAGTGGATAATTGTCTTTAAGAGATGATTTATTTAAGTTTCTAAAGTCCATGCACAGTCTAATTTCTCCACTTTTCTTCCTGACCGAGACTAGGTTGGCTACCCACTCAGAGTACCTGAGTGGTACAATTATCTTTGCATCTAGGATTTTTTTCACTTCATCTTTGACCACGGGCAATAATATAGGATTGATTTTCCTGAGATTTTTTCTAAAAGGTTTAACACCTAGCTTTAAAGGAATCTTGTGTTTGATCATAGTGGTGTCATAGGTTCTCATCTCATTATAGGACCATGCAAAAACATATTTATATCGCCTGAGTAAGTCTGTATACTTACCTTTCATCTCAGGAGGAAGATACTTTAATATTTTTACCATTCTAGGTTCCTCTTTAGTGCCTATATCACAATCTTCAACTTCCTCTGGATAAGGCTACAATGTAGATTTCAAAGGCATATCGTTATGGTCAAATAATCTTTCTAGGGGAATTAGACCTTTAGGGATTAGATTATTTTTTAATACTAACATGCGATGATTTGCGATCTTATCTTGGAATTATTGAGGATCTTCTCCTTCTTGCATAATCCAAGTATCATCATTATGGTTTTCTTGGTTGATGTGCATTTCAACAAATTCTTCCACCATTTCGAGGAATTTTCTGATCTGTTCGTCATCTTTGAACACCTGCCAGTGTTGTATGTTGTTCGGTATGGAGGGTCTGTGCCTCACCTCTATGTGATACTTAAGCTTTAAAGTTGTAGGAGGTGCAAATGTTGAGGCTTCTTTGGCTAACAAATCAGCTTGTAAATTTTCTGTATGGGGGATGTAATGGACATTAATTGACGAAAAATAAAATTCCATTACATCCCAGACGCAGTTTTTATAATATCTCAATCTAGGGCGTTTGACTTGATATTTCCGTTTCAATTGTTTCACAATTAATTCCGCATCTCCATAGACTTCCAAGTTTTTCATGTTTAATTTTCTAATGACCTCTAATCCCAAAACCAGGGCTTCATACTCACATACATTATTTGTGTGGTCTATGTCCCACTGTAGTTTGTAAGAGAAAGGAGTGAAAAAATCATTTCCAGGTGCTGCAAAGAGTACACTTGCACCTGCTCCTTTACATGACGAATCCCCATCGAAAAACATTTTCCAGATTCCAGTGCTATATATACTTTCTTTTATCTTTTATGTTTTATTCCCTTCTATGACATATTCAACACATTCATCTATGTCATCATCAATTGATAAAATATAATTTCCAAGATCTTGATAAGCGACATAAATAGGGTAATTTCTAGGGTTATGTGGATCACTTACCATGTATGCCAGTCGTGTTTCCTGGTACAATTGGGTGAATTGTCCTCCGAAAATGGGAATCGTGGCATATGTCATGTCCAGCTGAAGGGATCCTCCAAGATTAGCACCCCAAGACATGGATAATAGCATACCATACTTTGGGGGTATATCAACAATGACCACATCCATCAGAACACTTTTTACTAGGATTTGTGCAAGATTTACTATCAAGTCTTTGATCATGCCTACACATTTGACCTTTCTTGAATCAAATGAATATAGGTCTCCCTATGGCTTGGTAATTTCGAGGCCAAGTCTATCCATAATAGCCTTGGGAATCATGTTATGCGAGGCTCCATAATCCATCATGTAGTTATGTAGTAGACGATCATGCACATTTATCGTAATGTAGAAAGGAGCAACGATATCTATGGCCCCTTCAAAATGCGGACCAAAAATTATATTAGGCTTATCATCTTCCAAATTTATAACATCATCTTGATTCCCCATATCTAAAAAATTTATCATTTTGGTGATTTGTTTTCGGTAAATGGGATTCTTTGCCAGTTCAACCAGAGGTATTGGTATTTTTATTTTGTAAATCTCATTCTCCAGGCTGAAACCTCCTATGATTTTATCAGTTTCTTTGCTTGGTACTTCGGTCTCTTTCTTTTCAGCTTTACCTGTTTGTATTTCTTTGTTCTCGGTTGTTTTTGTTCCTGCCATATGTGTTTTGACTGTCTTAGTTTTGGCATTTTGTGGATCTACTCCTTTTATTTGGGTGTTGGGTATCTCGGCTTCCTTTGGAGCGGGCTCGTATACTTCGCCTCTTTGCAGGATTTTCTTTGGTGGAGTAGTCGCCAAGATTTTATTTTTAGGCCTTAGATTGTACTTATGTTGGAGCTCAACCATTATGGTATCAACTAATCCTTGATATGCAGAATCATATGTATCATTTATGTTGCTATCCTTATTAGATCATTGTTCAATGTCCAAAGACCTCTCATAATCTTCCTTAGTCAAATAGGGTTGTAGGCAATCGTTGCCTAAATTGTTCATATCTCCTTCTAGATCCTCAAATTCTTGTATGTCATTCCCTCTTATAAAATTTTCATTTTTTAAAGGGGTTTGAACCTTTTGATCTTCATTTTTAATCTATCTTTGTTGTATCTAAGGATTAGGGTTTCTTCTTAAATCTCTCCTAACGAATTGATCTTCTTTATATTGATCTAGCTCCATCTTTGAAATCTTATTTGATATCTCTTTTATTATCCTAGCCATATCGTCCATCTTATCATCTAAGGATATCCCGAATCTTGAGGGTCCTACTTGTTCTTTAAAATGTTTGGTCTCCATGTTTCTTGTTTCTACTTTTGTTTTCAATTTACCAGAAGCCATCATATTTGACTCAGTCTCTATGACGTTGTCTTGCATTCAGGTAAGGTCGGTTGTTCTCCTTTATCTCAATAAAAGTGTGAAACCGGGATCAAAATCTCCTGCAAAGGTTACCTTTGCTGCAGGTGGAGAAGGTTTAACCTCGATTGAGATCTTCTTATATAATTTATTAAATCTCTAGATAAATTCAATAACCGTTTCAGAATTTTTCTTCCTTAATGCCCCAAATTCAGTTAAATAGTATAAATGATCCTTTCTTTCCCCCCATTGTCTGATAAAAGAGTTTTCTAACGCGTCATAAGATAATATCGAACCTACGGGCAAACCTCGAAATCGAGTTATCACCTTCCCTTTGAAATTTTGTACAAATAATCATGAATACACATCTTCATGTTCGAGACCGAGGATATCTTCGAATTGGTCTAAGAAGTTGATATGTTCAGCTACAGTTAGGTCTCCTTCCTCGGTAAACTTAGGCAGGTTTTTCATATAGTTCTTGGGTAAATCGTGAAGGGGTACTGGGAGAACCAAAGGGGTGTATCTAGAAGCTACTTTGGAAAAAATCCTGGGAGGTGGGGGTTGCCCTTGGACGCCCCCCCCCTCCTCCTGCATTAGCCATAGATATCCTAGGGGATTTAACTTATAGATTATAAAGAGGGTTTTGGAAGACGTATATCGATCCCATAGCTTCTTCGGGAGAAGAAAAAACTAAAAGAGTGGGGAACGAGATGCAAGGACTTGTTTCCTCCAACTTGCAAGAAACATAAACGGGAGAACCCACAGGCCTGAAATATGAGTATATGGTATACTCTTTGAGACTTTGTGAGGTCGGGAAATCTAACTGAAGATTTGGTGGGATATCAATCAACACGAGTTTTACTGAGGGATTCTCACCTTTGCTTACACAGGAGGTAGTCGGATGAGATTCAAATTTGATTTCTGGGAACACTAAATTTGGGTTTGTGGTCTTGGTTTTAACTGCCTTGGCCAATGTTTCTCCGGAAATAGTTTGGGTGGGAACTTTTTACGAAGTTAACGTTTCAAGTGCAATCTTAGCTTTAGACTATGTGTATTTAGGTTGGTAGGCCGTAGTAGTTTTCTTAATGAAACCTCTTGTTTTTAGTATTTTTTCGGGATCGAAAACAGGCTTGGTATTCTTAGCATCTAGGTTTTGTCTGGTGTTCCTTCGACTGGATGCCAGCTTACTTAAATGTGGAGTCGCCAATTGAATAATAACTAAGCCTTTGAAAGGTGTTCTCTCTTTGTTCACTATCAAAGAGGGAAACTTATAAATGTCATTTTCCCAGGAAAAATAATTTCGTATCTTTGTTCCCTGGCAACGGCGTCAAAAATATGTTGTTCCAGAGTTTAAACTTAAGGCTTGAAAGTATAAAGTCTAGGCATCCAAAAAGAGGGTATGTGATATAAAGAAAGGAAAAAAACACTCTTAGGGGAAAAAGAGCTAGGGATGATTTATGAGTTGTCTTTGTCTAGCATCCAATTGTTCCTGGACACTGATGTCCTACTCAATGGCCGCCCATGAGCGTTCAAGTTCAACCCGGGTGGGGGAAGTTTTTAAGATAGTATTGAAAAGGGTTAAGGAAATAATGGTCTGATCTGTGAGGCAAGGTTCAAGTTTGGGTTGTCTCGTAACTTGTACAGTCATGGAGGAAGAACGTTTTAAGGACTGGTTGCTTCCTTTTAGATTGTATGAGAAAATTTCCCGAATATTGAATTAATAGTGTAGAAAAATCAAAGGTTGTTTCTTGTATCTGAGTTAAACTGAAAACCATGCATGGAATGAAAGCAAACATAAACTTGTGGAACAATGTGAGGCTTCGATCAAGGGAAAATCTCACTCTATGATAGAGGAAGAAAAATATAAGGAAAAACTTTAATGAAGCATCAGATATAATAGTCTAAATAATTCACACGTCTTGTAAGTGTTGATAGCCGATACAGAGGAAAACCTGTAAATGATTAGATCACTAAAAAAAATTCAATCACTACAGTAGAAGTTGTACTAAATTGCAGCTACGCATTCATCAAAGATACATAAGAAATGAAGTTAGATATGAAATAACAAAGGAGCACATAACTCAAATTTGACGGGGTCTGGAATCTCCGACTTGCATTTGTATTAATTTTGGAAAAATGAAGAACCTTTCTGCTACAATCGACCAAAAAATGCCTTTGGTGTATCTTTAAAAAATGTATCTATACAAATAAAAACATCAACCCTGGACCATTGGTATTCTCCTAATCTCCTAGGTGTTAACGGTTACAAAATATGAAACTCGAACCGTTTTGTTGGGTTACCTTTTACTTTTTCTAGTTGTAAAAAATCAAGCACAAATGTGTCACTTTATCAATTCTTTGAAACACTTCCTTCACTTGGTCCCAAACACATGACGCACTTGTCCACAAACTGCATCAACATTTTGGAAGGCTCTGACGTATTATTTTCTTCAAACATATATAAGTTCCTCTGAATTTGGGGAAGCTCGTCTTCAATCTTTCTCTTTCCAAACTTTGTCGACTGCAACTGTAGATTTAGCTTTGTTAACCACTTATCTATTTGGGCGAGGTCGATTTGTTTCAATTGTGAAATCTTGAGCTGGACTTCATTCCAATTCTCCTTGATATGCAGTTGATGCCTTATGACATTTATCTGTCCTAATAGCCCAGGACAATCGCCTTTACCAATGCCTAGTGTTTTTGTAGCTAGCTGATCAAATAGTTCTTCACATTCTCTACTAACTTCTCTTACTACTTTCCTTCTTTCGGCAATATTAGTCTCCCATGTATTTAACATGATGTCTCCCCTAATATGTTCATCTACAGTTAGATTTGGGATTTTTGGTACTTCCTCTCTGGCGGAAAACACCACTGCATTTTGAAAAGAAACACGAACTTCTGTGGCCTCTTTTTCTTTTAAAACAATGCCATCTAGTGAGTGACTTATTTCCAGGAAGTAGTTTTGGACGATTTCTATTTTGGAAAACATGTCATGTTGTTCTGCCTGTAGTTTCTCATGTACCTCTAATACTTGGGCTTGAAATGTTTCTATATTCACAACTTGTCCTTCAATAGACATCAACTCAGCCTGTATCTATCTCACTAACTCTTCCTGTCAAATAATCTGTACTTGACTCACTTGCATCTTCTTATTTTCTTCATCCAAACTAGACTTCAACAATCACATTTCCTCTTTGTCCACAGTTCAGGCTTGTTCAACCTTTTGATTTACCTCCTCTCGAATATTATTCTCTGTGTGCTTTACTTGGTCTTACAACTGAGCTATCATTTGATTTTTTTATTTCAACTTTGTTCTGAGGGAGTCAACTGAGATAAAATTGGTTGTCGCTAAATATCCCATAGAGCTAGCTACTTTTGTGGCGAAGTCCTCCTCTTCTAGTTTCTTCCCATCTACGATCACTCTATGTTTCTTCACCATTGTGCCTTCTCTCAAATGAATTTCCTATTTCACTACGACTTTCCTCTTATTACTGAAAAAATAATCAAAGGAAGGTATCTCTTCTCTAGAGATGGGAGTGAGATCACTTGCATATATGACTTCTAGGTGAGGAGTCCCAAAAGTTGACTGTCAAGGAGTCAATGATGTAATAGGGCTACCCAAATCTGTAGATTGATTTTCTCTTGTTGTTTTAGGGACATCAATAGGAATAGTTGATGATAAAGGGAGAATCGTTTGACTTGACTTTGAAGGGGTCTCGGATTTGGAACTCATTTTAGACCCTGGATTATTTGATTATGAAGCTTCCGCTTTCTATGAAGAGGGTTCAGTCTTCTATGGATTTTCTTCTGTAGTCCCTTTATCATGAGCCTCTGACCCGAAACTTGGGGGAGTTCTTTCCTGAGCTGGGGGAGGAGTCATTGATTCCCCATGCAGTATCTTGGGCAGACCACTTTGCTTGTGCTTATGGAAAGTCAGAAAGTTGGTTTGTAGGTCGGGTGATAGTTCTTGAACTCTGTCCAATATTTCCTCATAGGTTTTGGCTCCTCTGAACATGTCATCACAGGGAGAAACTTCATGTTCATACATCTTCATATTGCAGTGAGTAAGATGTTTTCCTAAAATTTGATAAGGGTCATGTTTCCTGAGTTCAAGATCTACCAATTTGATGTCTTCCAATGCTGCAACTTCAACTTTGGAATGACCAAAGTTAAGCAGTGAACAACTCCCAATTTGTACAGGAAAAAGTGGTCAAAACTTCTTTTGAGATGCTTTCAATTCAATGTTGATGCCACCAGTTACTATTTGGTGGGCCACTTACCTGCATACCAGCCTATTAAGAAGAAACTTCGAAAGTGCATGAGGAGGGATCGAGCACCCGAAAACCCTGACATAGGAAAAAACCTCTTCAATAAACCAATATGTGATCGCCCTGATATTTCCCATGATTTTCTCTAAAATACGAGCGGGGTGCACAACCATACAAAATTCGGTGCAGAGGTATCACTACATAGTGGAAGACTTCGTAAAAGAAATCTTTAACATTTTCCTCCCATAGCTTAAAGTGATAAACATGGATGGGCTCCACACAGGCTAGGTTCTAGCTCCAGCTCATCAAAGGGAATGGAGTCATGTAACAAACTGCATCCATAATATAGGCAGAAATGTAAAAATATGCAGGTCGACCTTCCGATTTTGTTGTTTGGTACTCTGCAACCTCACTAGATAGATTGTCGGATAAAATTTTCCCCCAGTTGAAATTGAAACCCTCGGCTACTTTGTGTAGAAGTGGTACATAGTCTGCACGGAAATGGGTAGGACTTTTACTCCCGAAGAGTCTGCATAGCATCAGGTCTATATACACCATCTATTCGTTTAATGAAGTTGTGGCATAACTGCCATGGGTATCGGCTCTAAATATTGCTGGAATTCCCCACCAATATTTGATTATATTTGGATATGTTTGATCGAATTCGGTGCACTCCTTTATTTGAAATTTCTCTATGAATTCAACATTATAAATGTATTTAGAAGGAGGGGGAATTTTGTACATTACTTGGATGTGCTTGGGCCTGAATGAGCCGACGATGACCCCTTGGCTGTTTAGAATGCTCCTTGTCTGAACATCGGTTTTCTCCAAAGACCAGCATACCATGTCATTATATGGCATGAGTCTCGATCGCATGGCTATTTTGTGAAGCTCAGACTCTGCTATGTCTCTGAGTTTATTTTCATCCCTTTCATCTCCAAACTCTTCGGGGCAATTCTTAATCTCATAATCTAATGTTTCAAAAATATGCCTCCAGGATTTGATTGAATCCATAGCATGTGGCGTAGTGTCAGATATAACATCTCCATCTGGCTTCGAGCTTCCACCTGCCTCCTCATTCTTCTTAGGCACTTTTATGGGTGCCATGGTGTCTATGCCAAATGAAAATCTGTTGTAGAGCAAAAATGTGTGAGTTCTTATGAATATAACTAGCTCTTAGTCTAAAAATAAGAATTAATTTCGAAACATCAGACTTTTATTGACCTTTAACTTGTCTTAAATTTAGCGTACCAATATAGGCGATAAAAAGTGAAATGCTTTTAATGGGGATGGTACGCCTGGATATACGCACTTAATGTTCAAAATATCTTCATTAATCCATTATAGAGACTGCTACATATCAGTGATTCAAAAATGGGATTTTGAAAGGAATGTCATTGAAAACTCCCGAATAGAGAAACACGAAAAGCTATTTAATTATCATTAATCCCGCTTTAAAGTTAAGTTAATATGTGTTTAAGCACTTGATTCTTTCAGGATTTTGTGTTTCGGAGTTTTGAGCATCATGTCCCCAAGAGGTATAACACAAGAAATCCTGAATCGCGAAATCACGATGGAGTTTATTATCGTTAAACCTTGTTACTTCTTAATAAACCTAGCATTAGCTTTTAAGACTTTCACGACTTTAGGGATCGAGGTTTTAAAGAGACTCGAGGTCGACTCTTGATTTCCTGAACTACGACTAATTGATTCATAAAAAAGTTTAAAACTTAATTAATCATGATTAAAAGGTATTTTGTGATCAACGCGTCGTGACTTTAAAAACTGTTTGAGTTGAGATTACTGAAAAAGAACATGCAGAAAGCTTGGAAAGCCATCAACATTTTTAATCGTTACTTTTGAGATCAGTTAAACTCCTTTTAAACCATCACTTTTTGGGACCTCGGCACCGAGACTTAGAATTTGTTGTTAAAAAACATACTTTGTGAACGGTCGAACTCTGAAAACTGAAAGTTTCGAAAGACCTTTTGACTTCTTTATGAACTAAGGGCTGCTCCATAATTAGGAAAAAAGGAGGTTTGGATTTAGAGAAGAAAAATAAAATTCGTTTCAGCACTAGTAATGCACTCGGTGATCAAGGTTTTATCTAGGTTTTTTGGTTTCTTTGTAAGGGCGCAAGGAGTTATTGACACCTTCTAGAAAGTGGTTTAATCTCTAGACTAACTTACAAGAGAATCAAATATCTAGAATTTACATTAACTTTGACAAAATTAATTAAAACAATTGTTGAGGATAGTGCAAAGGAATGTCATAAAAAAGAAATATGTGAGAATGAAATAAGTATTATGTGGTTTTGAATAAAATCTACATGTTATTAATTTTCATAAGTACAAAGTATTTTTGTTTGCACTTTTTTCTTTGTAAACTATAAGACATTATGCTAGGATATGTCCACTAAAGGATCTCTTCCTTTGCCAACGAGATGCAAATTTATTCTACTTTCATGTTGACACACAAGGTTGGAATGAGAAGATAGGAGGAGAAAAACATCCATTTGAGAAGGGAAATTGACACAATTTGTAATGGATGCATTGTTGGGGAAGTGAATAAAAATAGAGCATGTCTGCTAAATTGGAGGGAGTAAGTGGTGGTTTTGATTTGTTTGGGGAATTTGTATCTTCAAATGTAGAGTAACATGTGATGTTGTTGTAGAAACCATGGTGCTATAAGAAGGGTAATAGTTGTCATCCTAGTAAAGAAAACAATTATTATCCTATATGACACCAAAAACATAATAATGATCAATGTGTTCAATGGATTACATATACATTGTAAAACACACCTATAAAAATTTGGAAGTTAAAATGAAACTCTACTATTTTTTTAATGAAAATATGTATACAAGATGTTGTCAAGTCCCATTATTGTGGTTCTGAGAATCATTGTAAGGTACCAAATATATTATAATAAGAGGAAACATAAATATTGTAGAGGATACAGACAAAACAACAAAATATAGAGAATCACAACACCAAAAATGATACATTTATTGATATAAATACAAGTTCACTTGCCTCTTCGAGGGGGAAACCTTCAACAAAGAAGAGATATATTACAATAATTCTCAAGACAAGAGTTTCGCATGCCTTCTACTCCTATTAATACTAATTTTTTCTGCTAAAGAACATTCTAGATGAAGATCTTTCTAGAAGTGAAAGCTTCTATTAAGTCTTCTTACATTAGACTTGTTCATATTATTAAATAGGCCTTATTAACTAATTTCGGACTTTATTACATATAAAACATATTATTCTACCTACGTCAGGGGTTAGGGAGGTTAGGTCCCTAACATTCCCTCCCCCTTGAAGAATAATGTTTTCCTCAAGGCTTGAGATGAGGAAATTGTTGCAGAATGGTAGTCAACTCCCGGGTGGCATCTTCTAGAGTTGTATCTTTCCATTGAACTAACCAGTAATACATAATGGCTACATAAGAATGGCTTCTTGTGCAACTTTTTTCCGCACTTTCTTATGGTTCAGTCAACTTCTGTGTCTTTTTGTGTTTTTCTTCCATTTTCTATTTTTGTATTTCTTTTTTTTTCTCCTTTTTATTTCTTTTTCTCATTTTTCTGTCCTAATATCTACTATAGTACACTATATACATGTCTTTCTCACTGCGCTATGACTTCTAAGTGTTAGGAGGTTGAATGTCACTATATAATTTCAGTCGAATCCCGTTGATCATTCCTTTCAGTTCTATTCCTCCTAAGTCCTTTAGTTGTACAAATCCCTCATCTGTGACAATATTTATTTCATATGGCCCTAGCCAATGCATTCTAAATTTACTAGGATGTTGAAAAAATTTATTGTCATAGAGTAGTACTAGGTCTCCCTCCTTAAAACTCTTCTTCTTAATATGTTTTTCATGCCAGGATTTCTCTCTTGATCTTTGCACTTCCTAGTGAAATCCTGCCATAATCCTCTCCTCTTCCATCTCCATTAGTTTATTTAACCTTTCCTTCATTGCGCCTCTTTCTGTCATGTTGGTAATTGTTGTTATGTGTAGACTAGGTACCAAAAATTCTAATGGTACTATTGTTTTTTGCCCATACACCAATCTGAAGGTGTCTGTCCTCTCAACTTCTTACATCTGTTCCTATATTTCCATACTACTACTGGTATTTTTAATTCCCAATCATTCCTGTTGACATTACAGATCTTTTAAAGAGAATTCTCCATGATCTTATAGAAAGCTTCCACTATTCCATTTGCTTGAGGATTATATGGTGTACTCTTCTAGTGATAGAATTCAAACTCTTCGGTCATATCCTTGATGGTACTGTTGATAAAGTGAGTTCCTTGGTCACTCATCAAAATCCTTGGACATCTAAATATGGTGATCACTTACTCAAAAAAGAAGTGTGTTGTTGTCTCTAAGTTGTAGTATTTGACTAGTGCTGCCTCTGCCCATCTTGTTAAGTATTATGTCATAGTAATGATATATCTAGCTCCTGATATTTTTTTGGAGGATTAATTGGCCCAACAAAGTCTATTTCCCATTTGTCAAATACTTGTAAAGTTACTTGTGGTCTTAGGGGAATCTCATCCCTTCTGTTGGGTTTTCCAAACCTCTGACATACATCACATTTATGACAATATTCTTTAGCATCTCTATGGACTATTGGCCACCATAATATTGTGCACAATACCTTCTGCATGGTATCTTTTCCTGCATAGTGTCCTCCAGCTATACCTTCATGATATTGTTCCAAAATTTTGGGCCTTTCATGTTCTAATACACATCTTCTCAAAATATTATTTTCACCCATATTATACAAGTGTCCTGCAATAAATTGATAACATGCAACTATGACTACCAGATTCATATTCTACATAGTGCTAAACTCTTTTGGTGTGACCCCTGTACTTAAGTATTTAATAATATCAATGAAATATTCATCAACTATCTGTACTGAAAAAAATTGTGCATTAGGGAAGTTATCTTTCAAGTTGGTAGGTTTTTCTCCATTACTTACCCTTGACAGGTGATCAGGTCCTGTATTTAGCTTTTCTAGTTTGACTATCACTTCGAAATCAAATTCTTCTAATAACAATAGTCATTCACAGATCCTCCCCCCCCAACACTGGCTTGTTGACTAGATATTTGAGGGAATAATGATACGTGAACATTTTAAAGTGTTTCCCCATTAAGTAGTTCCTAAACTTCTACAGTGCATATACCATGGCTAGACCTTCTCTTTTTGTGGTGCTGTAATTATTCTTTGATTTTGACAATTTTATGCTTGAAAAGGCTATAGGGTGGTCTAATTCCCCTACTCCTGGTTGTGCCAAAATTGCTCCAAGTGTTATGGCTAATACATCTACATGCACATGAAATGTATTTTCTCAATCTAGGAATACTAGGATAGGTATTGTGACCATTTTTTCTTTTAAGGTGTCCAACCCTTGTTAACATTCCTCATTCCAATGAAATATGATATCCTTTTTTAACAATTTTTCCATTGGTGTAGTAATCTACACATACCCCTTTATAAATTTACTGCAATATCCGGTATGTTCTAGCGTTTCTCTCAACTGGAACACTGACTTTGGTGGTGGTAAATTGACAATGACTACAATCTTAGCAAGATCCACTAGTAAACCTTGTTTACAGACTATATGTCCCAACAATATTCCAAAAGGTGTCCCAAAAATGAATTTCTTAATATTCTATGATATCTGGAATTGCCTACATCTTTCCAACATTAGTCTTAACACTTCTACATGATCTTTTAATAGACTATATACAATCCAGTCATCCAGATATACTTCTAAGAGATGATGTATGAATTCCTTAAAACCAGTTATGACTACTCTTGAAAATATGGTTGGTGAATTCTTCAGCCCAAATGCATGATTGTATATTGGTAGGATCCCCATTCTGTATAAAAAGTAGTCTTATACTTGTCCTCTGTATCTATTTTGATATGATTATATCTTGAGAATCCATTTGTAAATGAATATGCTTCATGACCTATCCCATTCTCTAATACTTCATCTGTAAAAGGGGTAGGGAAAGGTTAATGTAAACAAGCATCGTTCAATTTTATCAAATCCACACAGATCCTTATCCCCCCTTGTTTATTTTCTTGGACTACCATAAGACTTATCCATTAAAATTCTTGCATTGGTTCTATGATACCAACTTCCAACATCCTGCCAATTTCTACTTTCACTTTCTGCTTCTATACTAAATTCAGTCTGTAAGGTTTCTGTCTGATAGGTCTTGCCTTAGTTTTGAGAGGTATCTTCATCTCTCCTATCTCTCCTTCTATGCCTTTCATATCTATAAAGGTTGTTGGGAACAAGTCACTGTATTCGAAAAATAACTTTGTTATTATTTCTACTTTTTGTTCATCCCAATAGTCCCCAATACTTTCCATTTTGGGGTTATCATTCATCCCAATGTTTACCTTCTTCACTTTGATTGGTGCAACAAATACTTCTGACTCCAAAGATGGTCCTTCCATCTCTCTTTCTCCTTCAATTTTTGTAATTTGAATGGTGTGTGGATCATCTTCATCTGGTGCTTCCTCTTGAACATGATAACATGAAAGTAGTTATTTGGTTGTCTGTCTATTCTATTGTTGATACTCTGTCATGAGTTCAACTTCTGATTCATCAATAAATATCATACCTCTTATCTGCTTCAATGTTGAATCAATTTTGGGGTTCTCATGTTCAAATGAGAAGGTTACTACAAAGTTATATTGTAAGGTTGTCCATTCTATAGTACCTATGCGCATCTCCTAGTCTATATACCAGTTCTATGGCATTCCTTCCAATGTATGGATGAAGTGATGAGGCCATTCTTCTGGTGGTGTCATCCTCCATTGTTTTCTACACTTTTTTCAAGTGTTCTACTGGTCTTCCTTGCCCATCATACCTCTTCATTTTATTACTCCCCTGTTCTGTTCCAAATCTAATGCAAAATAATCATTTGCATTGGTACTAGTGTTGAATTATTTCTTTGTTCGCACCCCACCATCTTGTAGGTGTGGCCTTGAGTGCAATATCTAGGGATAAGATCCTCTAATTTTCTAATAATTCCTCTTCATATTTTGTCATAAATTCCTCTAAGTCATTTACCCCATGAAAACGGGGAGTTTCTCTTATCTTTGTACCAATCCATCTTATTGTGAAATCTATTCTTGTGCACCTTCTTGTGGAAACTTCATGTAATCATTGTTGCCAATTCTCCAAACCGGTATCTGAGTCGGAATCACATGATGTGATGCTTCTCTAGCTGAGTACCCCATCTGCAGTTGGGTTAACATAATCTTCTTCTCACGTGGTGGTTCTGTACAACTGGTTTATTTTCTCTAGATCTAAGCAAGTGGGTTCTACAAAACCAACTCCTTTTGAAGGGTCTAATGGTGCAATGACTCTATATTCACCTTATTCAAACATCATTTTCCTTGTCTTCAAATTGATTATGGCCTGGTTATCAAATTCCCAATCCAATCCAATCAATGTTGGATAAGGTGTTGTACCATCTAATATTTCTATTGCTTCAAAATCTACCATAGTGGGCACTCCATCCAAATCAACTGTCACACCTTTAACCCTTATAATTTGTAAAACTCTTTGTTGATTTGTTAATTTCAACTGGACATGTGAATATCCTAGACATGTGAATATCCTAGTGTGGATTCTCCCATACACTCCCATGTCTTCTTAGGTAAAACATTTAGTTCAAAGCCTAAGTCCAGTATGATACCACCCATATTGAAATCTCCAATGTTGGTATTCAACCTGAATTATCTGCTTGTCCTTCTTTTTGTATGGAGATGATTGACTGTTTTGTGCTCTAATTTTCTTTCTGCCTCCATGTTACATCTTTCTAGAATATTTTTTAAGATCTTGATAGATGATGGGTCATTGAATATCTTAACACAGGATTGCATATTTTATTTTATGTTACTTACTTTCTCTAAAGGTTTTGCTTCATTGGTGTGATCCATTGAGGAGGGTATTTCGTACATTGGTGAGTTCTGAGTTTGTTGCACAACTGATGTATATAATACATTTTGGTTGAAAAATTCCTATCTTTTCTCCTTGAATGTTTCCTTTTCTTTCCACACATCAAACTGCTTCTGTGGTTCAGTATTATTCTTCACCCATTGGTGTTGCACTGGATCTTCTCTTACTGCATGTGTTCCTATATTAGCTCCTCCTTGAGTGACTATGTTAATGTTTCTTCCATCATCCCTGGCTTATGTAGAGATCCAATGCACATTCTGGTTGTTCTGGTTCTTCTTTTCTTGGATCTTCCCCAATAGTGTCGAACAATATTATGTATCATGGTCTACTACATGACAATACATACATTACGTTGGTGGAAGTGGACACTCCCTTGCATAATGTCCTGGTTTTTGGAAGTTGTGGCACACTACTGGACCTCTGCCTCATCCAAATCCTCTGATAACTTGTCCTCCACCTCTATATCCACCTTGATCTCCTCGCGGTGGATTGTAATGAGGTACCCAATTGTACTGCGCAGGGTTATACTATGGTTGTGCATTGTTGTATTTTGGTTGCGCATTATTATACTACTAATGTGCATTGGTATATGGTGGTAGAACCTGGTTGAAATAAGGTGCAGCTTGTCCTATCATCATTTTTTCTTGCACCCTATAAGTATCTAAATTTCTTTCTCTCATCAGCTCCATTGTCCTACAATCTTTATCATCATGACCCACTGAATTGCAAAAATTATATTATAAACTTTTGGGTATTGTCTTGTACTTATGTATCATTGGACAATGATATGGATAATTCCCATGTGTTTTAAAAATCTCACACCATGGTCCTCCTATTGGGAAAGGGTTTGGTACTCCTATTTCCATGTACTGCGCAGAAGTTGGACATTCATTCTTATCGTGTCCTTCTGTCATGTATGTGTTACACCAAACAACTTCTCTTTTCTCTTTTCCCTTATTCTAGTTAAGTTAAAATGTTAGGTTCTTCAGATCCTCCTTCAACTCCTCTATTATTGGATATGTCTTCTGATACTGATTATGTTTCAGTTGTAAGGCTCCTTGCAAAGCCTCTTCCTGAGTTTGAAACTTCTGTTGTCTTAATGGGTATTTCAAATGTGGTAACAATGAGTTCACAAACAAGTCTCTATGTTGCATGTTAGTCATGGCATATTTGAACTTACCTTTGAGATGCTTAAACCTCTAATCAATCTTCCAAACAAACTCACCTGGTTTTTTCTTGATTTCAATCATTTCATGCATATACTGATATTCTAAGGTAGGCTTCTGCAATTCATTTATCAGTATTTTTTTCATGTCTGCAATAGCCCTTGTTACTCATGGTGGATTGTTTACATCTAGGCTCACATACCAATCCAGTGTGCGGTCTCTTAGCGTGATAGCTAACTACACAAATTTTGTATCCTCATCTATGATTTGATTTTCTTCCCAGATATTCTTGTAGATGAATAAGTGATTTTCAAGGTCCTCTGATGCCTCTCCCCAAAATTATGGTAACCTAATAATGGGATCATGTCCTACCATTTTGAACTGTTTTGAACTACTACCTTCGCACAGTGTATATATTTGATGGCTACTTCCTGAACTTGCTCCTCCAGTTTTTGCTCCTTGTTTAGATGTGTTTCCTTCTATCTTTATTCCACTAAAATTCGTTTGTAATGTTGGTGTTCTTTCTAGTGCGTTAGTCGCACATGGGGTTATAGGATCCACACTGACGTTGATATGGATTGGATTTCTTCCTTCTATTCTTGCCCTTGGATCTCTTGTCTTCATTTCATATGTTGCACGCAGGATTTCCTCAATATGCTCCACAGCCCAGAGATCCTCTACCTCTTCCTCATCGCTTTCCAAGCCCTCTCTATCAGCTATGGATCTCTTCTTATTATTCATCTTATATTGGTAGGTTACTCCACTGCGTGTCTTTCTAGTTGTTTCCATTATCTTATTTATATGGTATTCCTCCATCATGATTGGGTCCATGGCCTCCTTGTTCTTTACCTTATCCATTTCTTCCTCCATTTATCCACCTCTGTTGGAAATGTTTAACAGGTAGCATCTGCTTGTCATTGATGGCAAGTACAGAAATGAAGATGGCATGAGTACAGGAAGAATGTAACAGATGGGCACCAAAAAGTATTTTGGGAAGACGCTGCAGAGCAACCTCGATAAGATTAGAAGAGATAGTGCAGAGGATGTTTGGTATGTTTTACACGCAGCGTATGCTTGTCATTGATGGCAAGTATGACAACGATGATGGCTTGAGTACAACAACAATGATCAGCAGCGCAGTGATATTCAAGAAAACCAACAACGCAACAATTGTCTAAACGCAACAATCCTCAGTTGTCAAATCGAGGATTGATCTAAACTGTTGATCAGGCATGATGAAGTCCCGTAAAGTTTGTGAAGAATTTATGATCGTTGGATCCCATCCAAAATTCCCGACAGAATGAGGGTTGTCAGATCTGAATATAGACAAGAAGAGCGCACTGAAGAGGAGGATAGATCTCAGGCGTTAGATCTGTGCATAGGGTCTGACCACCGTTGGATCGAGGAGAACCTACATGATCTTTAAAGTGCAAGGAGTAGAGGGCTCACAAAATCCAAAAAGTAGGAGGATCATCCATCTCAGGGGGTTATGTGGACCGTTGATCTGACTCCTTATCAAAGTTTCGGGGATCGAGAGTTGGAGATGACAAGTAATATCATCCACAGAAATCCTGATTTCGCGATATGAAAAATCCCTATGTAATCTAAGCCATCAAATCAAGATCACATCTGGACCGTCGATCTGACTCACGTCAGCAAACCACGTCAGCTAGGAACACGTGGCACAACAAGGTAATGACAAGTGTCACACTGATTCAACATTCCAAGCTCATGTAAGTCATGAATCAGGGTGACACGTGGCAGTTATTTAACAAATGTGACGTTAGCAGACTTACACCATGTCGGAGTTTCGAGGATCGCGTGTTGGAGATGTCAAAGAAACAATGCAAAAGGAATCCCGATTTTGCGATATGAAAAATCACAACTTAATCACAGTCATTGAATCAAGATCAGATCTAGACTGTTGAGCCAACTCCATATTGGAGTTTCGTGAATCGTGACATAGAGAGACAAGAAAACAATGCAACAAGAATGCCAAAATCGCGATATGCGAATTCATGATTCAATCGCAGCCGTTGAATCAAGATTGAATCTGGACCGTTGAATCCAAGTCCATTTCGGGAATTCGAGGATCGAGAGTTGGAGATGTCAAGGAATGTTAACATCAAGAATTTTGATATCGCGATATGCGAAATCGCGACGTAATTGGAACCGTCAGATCAAGATGTGATTTGGACCATTGATACAACTTCTTTATGGAGTTTCATGGATCGAGATTTGGAAGTGACAAGCACATTCACCATAGGAATGTCGAAATCGTGATATGCGAAATTGGGAAATGATCTGAACCATCAGATCAGGTTTTGATCAAGACCGTTGATCCCACACCATTTCGGGGTATCGGGGATCACAACTTGGAGAGTCAAGATGCCTCATCTCCAGACTCATGAAATGCAAAATCGTGAAAGCGCCTTATGCAGAAGGCTGTGGTCACAGCCCTTGGTGACATCAGCGAGAGATGGTGGAAAGAGCTAGAGCAACCAAGCTCCGTTTCGGGGATCACAACTGGGAATGTTGAGACCCATGGTCACATGAATGTCGAATTGCCGAATGCCGAAATGCCAAAATAAATGAAATATCCCATGGACTCAATCAAACGATGCAGGTGAATTTGAACAAGATCGGAGGGCTACTGCAACTCGACACAGTGTAACTGCTAGAAACCACTGATGGTTTCTGCCAGAGGACTCGAAGACACTTCAGTGTGATCACCAGAGGAGATGAAGAGTCTCTAAGCTTCGCCTAGTGAAGAAAGACGATTCTTAGAGGGATTGAAAGATGGATGAGCGTTGGAGCCTGTAACTGAAAAATAAAGGATGTGCTCGACTGTCATAGAGAAGACGAAGAGTCTCAACTACCAGAGAGGCTGAGGAATCTCAGCATCACATCCAGTGATGTTGAACGCGTGGGAAAACTGCCAGAGAAGCTGAAGAGTTACCATGATGATCAGGCAGAGCACTCAAGAGGTGGAGGATATCGACGCGGTGTGAGTATGCAGAGGTATTGCGCACATTGCATGCACAAGGTGCACAGAAGCTATAAGTACACGGTACAGAGAAGAAATGGGGTTGTCGTTGTTGTTGGAGTTGTTGTTGAAGGTAATTCATGTGTGAAGAAGGAGGAGAGTGCAGCAGCTGAATCGAATAGAAGAGGAACTGTGCAGTGAATGGACATGGAACACAGAGCATAAAAAGCAGAAGAACAGACAACAGAAGTTATGTGTGCAGGAAGGCAATGAGGCAGACAGAGCAACGAAATGCAACAGAAAAGTGATGAGTCTGGTAAGCCATTGTTGAACATTATATCACTGTAATAAGTTTTAGTAGAAAATATTTATATCTCAGGGTGGAAGGGAGATGCTAGGGAGGACTGTTGTCCTTACAGGTTCAAGTGGGTGCTTGAACACAGAGAGTTGTAGCTTCCATTTGGTTGCAGCCAGAGAAACCAGGGTGGCAGGGTGGTGCAAGGGAGAACTATTGTTCTCTGTTATACAGGTTGGTTGCCTGTATGATTGGAAGTTGGTGCTTCCATCTAGTTGGTGCTGGAAACACTCAGGGAGTTGGTGCTTCCTTCTAGTTGGTGCTAGAGAAACTAGGGAGTTGGTGCTTCCTTCTAGTGGATGCTAGAGAGAACTGAGAGTTGGTGCTCTCAGCAAGTAGCAGCTTTCAAAACTGAGGTTGTAGCCTCATTATGAGTTGGTGCTCATATGTATGATAATGTAAAGAATGTAACTATTGCTTATCATATAAAGAAAAAGAGGTTTTTACCCTGTATGGGTTTCCTTGGGAAATATTTGTCTCTGTGTTTCTCATATATGTGATTGATGCTGAATGTGCCATTGTTTATTTCCCTGCATTAATGTGATCATCATTCAGTGTTTCTACAAAGAGTTTAAAAGAAGCATAATTGTTTAAGCACGGTAACAACTGA
>JZKD02S0916665.1:229048-239402 GCA_000966675.3 Picea glauca | reverse complement strand
TTCTAGTTGGTGCTAGAGAAACCAGGGAGTTGGTGCTTCCTTCTAGTTGGTGCTAGAGAAACCAGGGAGTTGGTGCTTCCTTCTAGTGGGTGCTAGAGAAAACTGAGAGTTGGTGATCTCAGCAAGTAGCAGCTTTCAAAACTGAGGTTGTAGCCTCATTATGATTTGGTGCTCATATGTATGATAATGTAAAGAATGTAACTATTACTTATCATATAAGGAAAAAAAGGTTTTTACCCTGTATCGGTTTCCTCAGGAAATATTTGTCTCTGTTTTTCTCATATATGTGACTGATGCTAAATGTGCCATTGTTTATTTCCCTGCATTAATGTGATCATCATTCAGTGTTTCTACAAAGAGTTTTAAAGAAGCATAATTGTTTAAGCACTGTAACAACTGATTCACCCCCCCCACCTCTCAGTTGTCCAACAACCTCTTCTCCAAAAATAGGCCTTTGCTTCCAAAATTAGGTCTTTCCTCAAAATAAGCCTATGCCCAACACATGCCATAGAGTTTGAATATATCATCCATAAAAAATTGAGGCACTCTAGATGTGGTGAATGAGTGTTGAAGAGCAAAAAATGAGCATATTGGAAAATAAAATCTACCACCACCATAATGACTCACTTATTTCCCAGTTTAAGTAAGTCAAGAATGAAATCCATAGAAATATCCCTCCAAATAGTAGGGGGAATCAGGAGAGGTAGGAGTGTTCCTAGATATTTGACTATTTCACCCTTATTGCATTCATAGGTATCACATTCAACCACAAAGGTGTGGATGTCTTATTTCATACCATCCCCCAAAAAAGAACATTTGACCCATTCATCGGTTTTGGTAAACCCTGTATGCCCAGTTGTGGGTGAAGAATGAAGCTCAGAGAGAACATTGGAATGAAGGTTTGATTGGTTTCTTAAATACAAGTGACCTTTGTAGAAAATATCTTCATTAAGCCATGAGAACCATTGAAAATCTTGAGGATCCTGTTGCAATTTTTGGATCAGGCTAGAAATTTTGGGGTCTTGCACCATTCTTGGAGAACAACTTGAAGCCAGTCGGCTACAATGAATGAGAGGGAAAAGAGGGATGCTTTTTCATCATATTTCCTTGAAAGATAATATGCAACCACATTTTCTTTTCCCTTCTTGTAAATGATCTCATAATCATATCCAAATAGCTTGGTCACCCATTTTTGTTGCTATGGGGATGAAATTATTTATTCCAAAAAATACTTAAGGCCACAATGAACTGTTTTAATTTGGAAGCGTTTACCCAATAGATAAGGACGTCAGAGATCCATTTCATGAAAAATATCCAAAATTTCCTTTTCAAAGGTTGATTGGCCCAAATGTCGCTCTCAGAATTGTTTTCTAGTGAAATACAAGGGTCTACCATCTTGCATGAGGATTGTCCCAATTCATTTCCATGACACATCACATTCCAGGACATAAGTCTTGGTGAAGTCGGGTAGTTCCAGGACATGGGTTTTTCAAGCAACATATTTGAAGGCTTGGAAGGATTGATCATCTACTAGAGTCCAAATGAAAGCATTATTTTTAAGGAGAGCAGTGAAAGGAGTTGCGATATTTCCATAATTTCGAAAAAACTTATGATAATAGCCTATTAAACCCAAGAAACCACACAAGATTTTACGAGTTTTAGGGTTAGTTCAATCCTTCATAGCTTCAATTTTATTAGGATCCAACCATACACCATCCTTGCCTATAATATGACCCAGATACTCAATTTCAGAGGTTCCAAAAGCACATTTAGATTATTTGAGAAAATGTTTGTGCTTAGATAATAGATGGAGAACTTGATCCACATGGGAGATATGGGCTTACCAAGTTTTACTATAGATGATAATATCATCAAATAAAACTAAGAAAAAATTATGGAGGAAAGGAAGGAAGGAATTATTCACAAGACTTTGAAAAGTGGAGGGGGCATTACACCTCCACTCTCGAAAGACACAGATCACAATGAAGGGGGTTGGACTGAAAAGTTAGGGATTTGGAGGAAGTAACACCTTCTAGGTTAGAAGGTTGTTCATATGAGGTAAGGTCTCTAGGAATATTCAGTAATTCCACGACCTTGGCAATAAAATATTCAAGTTGGTTGTCGATGTGGGAATTGATGTCCTACTTCATGTCATGTTTCATGTCTTCCATTTTGTAATCTATGGTGGAATGCATGGAGGAATTAACATGAAAATATTGGCATTAATTTGTCTCATTTCCTTTTGGGTCATGGATCCTATGACAAGGCATTGAGATGGTTTTCAAGGTCTTGGTTTTGGGTGTGGGCCATGGTGAAAGGGAAACAAAGGAATGGGGTGGGTGAGTCCACACCGAAAAGGGGTTACTCATAAAGGGTACTCAATTAAAAGAGAGGAATCCAACAGAATAGGTGGGAAATAAGGGTGTCAAAAAGGTTGGGTGGGTCCATGGAAAACAATTCTTACAAGTGATATATATAACTACGATCAGAGAGAAGAGAGGAAGCCAATGGGATAGGTACCAAATAAGGGTGCAAGAAGGACCACTATCTTTTTTTTTAACTCCGGTGGAGTTATACTCTGGCCTGAAGAATACTGCAGTGATGGAGTGCCCAAATACTTAACATGGAAAATTGTGTAGGAATTTGGCAACCAAGATGCAGGTGGAAGGGTTGTGTGGAAAAATATCCCTTCTATTCCTTTTCTGTTATGTTCCATTCCAAATGGTTAGGGTTTGCAAGGGTCCTACAAACAAGGGTTTTCCCTATTATATAGCTCTCTAATATACATGTGGTGTCGAATAGTAGTACTCGACCCAATATATTAGGGAACCAACTAAGGAGGATTGATTGTACCCTTAATCGTACTACCTAATTACCTAGGTACTAGAGAGTATATTCATTATTGTTGTTCTCGATGTCAGTATAATAGTCAAATGGTTGATTGACTGATATATAGCTTGTTTTAGGAGACCTAGGGGACTCCCTATATACCTGATGGTACATGGGAATGATGTTCATGTACATATTATGTCGGATGTCGTACTACTTAAAGGGGTACCAACAAGCGTTATAGACATTTCCAACAAGGTGAAAATTTTGTTTCAGATAACCCCGTGAAACCATTTATATTTCCTGCATGTAGTCTTCCCCAACTACAATTGTACCTGTTGAAAAAAATACACATGTTCTTTAAAGACGTTGATAGTACACGTCTCTACCCTGTAAAAACATTACCCACAATTTCTATAGAGGAAAGAGCTATGATACCACTTGTAAGGGAACAAATATATTATAATAAGAAGAAACAAAAATATTGCAGCAAATACCAGCGGAACAACAAAATATAGAGAATCACAACACCAAAAATGATACCTTTATTGATAGAAGTCCAAGTTCACTTGCCTCTTCGAGGGTGAAGCCTCCAACAGAGTAGATCTCTATTACAATAATTCTCAAGACAATACTTTCTCAAGCCTTCTACTCCTATTTATACTAATTCTACCTTCTAAATAAAATTCTAGAGGAAGATCGTTCTAGAAGTGGAAGATTCTATTAAGTCTTCTTACATTATACTTGTTCACATTATTAAATAGGCATTATTAACTAATGTTGGTCTTTATTACATAGAAAATGTATTATTCTACTTATGTGAGGGGTGAGGGAGGTTAGGTCCCTGACAATCATCAAGAGTGTGGAGAAGGGATGAGAATATAATGTAGTTCTTGAACCAATCAATGATGAACAATATAACAAGGGGCATTTGACACTCAAATCAATGAATGAAAGTGGCATGAAAATAATGAATTAAGTAGAATATATACACTTTTTTACATCTTTTTTATTTATTTCTAACACATTTTCCAATTGAAATTTTATGTTTTATAATAATATCTTAAAAATAAACACCCCTTTATTATTAATAAGTATACATACCAAAACCTTTAGAGTTGACGAAGTTGATTGTGTACACTTTGTCATCCTTGATTATTAATAATTTTACATACTATAACACTTGAGTTGATGAAGGTAGTTGTGTACACTTGTTCATGCATTATTTTATTTATTTTGGTTTTGAGTAGTCCTTTCAAGATATTGAAATCCATTTAGAGTAGCTACTTAAAGACCAAACCATGTATCACTTGTACATATGGGCTCAAAATGCGAAGAAATATTTCCATGTTTCTATAATTCATGGAAAAATGCATTAAAATTTGGCTTTCTTTTTTGTTTTTTTTTGTTTGGCCCCGATGTTCGTCGATATAGCGACAGATTCAAAAACCTGTTGCTATATCCACAAATCTTTGTTTCTATAACGACACTTATACCACACGTGTATTGAATTTTTTCGGGGTCAACTCGTTTACTTTCGTCACTATATCAACGAGCATCGATTTATAAATACATGTCTTTAAGACAAATTTAAACAAATTTGCTATAGTTGGGACAATTTTCCTGGTGATTGTTTGAATTTTTTTTTTTCTATCACATATTGGTTTAACACATTCAATTCTTGATCTACATAGCTCATATTTTAGACTTTCAAGGTTATTATTTTTAATTTTTCTATCTCTTTTAATATAAATCTATGTTAAGAAATTGTAATTTCAAATTTTTTTAACATGAATGCTTTAACCAAATTTAATTATTTTAATATTTTTTCGAAATTTATCATTGCTACATATATTTCGTGTGATTGAATGTCGAAGTATATGAATTTTTAATTTTTTCAATGTTTGAACAAAATAATTTTTTTTTTTCACAATTTTTTCAAAATTTAGCATCGCAACATATATTTCCTGTGATTGGACCTTGAAGTATATGATTTTTTATTTTATTTTTTCAATGTTTTACAAAATTTTATTTTTTAAATATTTAATTGGTTCTTATAGGCAATTACCCTATCAAATAAATATACTATGAATGAAAATGCAAGGAGGCTTGCTCAGTTTAGAGCGACATTAGAAGCAAAGGGTGATGGAATTTGTTATTGTCCTAGCAATGATTGCAGGGGATTGCAAACAAGAAGAATTTTAATAAAAACAACTGAAAAACATTGTAGGGAGAAGGGGCATGCTGAGGGGGGTTATGAATATCATCCCTTAGTAAGACATTATTCAATATATAATGTATTCTTTGTAATAGTGATCATGTCATGTAATTGTCAAATGTTTTATCGTTTTAATATATGTTCTATACACACTAATTTGATTACATTGTTTGTAAATATAAACACAATGCCCCCAAAATGTCGATCGCCAGAGAGTTATTTCCCAAGTAGTAGAAGAAATACTACTTTACAAGGTGAGGAACACAGAGATAAAAATATTGAAGATCGAGTTCTTAATGATGATATGGACGGAGATAACATTATTGATACAAATCAGGAAGATGAGATACATAGATTGATCCAAGACACATTTACTCCAATGGGCAAGTACAACCAAGATGATATTCATGATGTTTATCCTCTACTCGAGAAGTCACAGAAACCTCTTTATGAAGGCTCAACAACAAATCTTCTATCTTATATATTGTTGTTGGTGAAATTGAAGGTTTTGAATGGTTTATCAAACCCATGTCTCACACAAATCATAAGGTATGTAATGTATTATTTTTGTCATTCTCACATGTACATAAAGGTTGACTATTTTCCTATATTGTTATTGTTAATTAATTCGTAAATTAGGGATGCGATATTTATGATTAATATTGTTTACACTGACTCATTTTTTTGAATGGTGTAGATTGTCAAGTGAAATTCTATTACCATCATCAAATATTTTACCACGCACATATCGAGAAATATATATGATTATGAAATAAATTGGAATGGAGTATCAAGCTATTGATGCATGTCCTAATGAACATATCATATAATATGGACAATATGCATCAAAAAATGAATTCCTAGAATGTCAAATAAGTATATATCAAATCAATCAAGAAATAAAAAAGGTGCCTCACAAAGTTCTTTGTTATATTACCATAATTCCATGTTTCCAATGGTTGTTTAGGTGCCAAAGTATAGCACAGTTTATAGATTTCCTTGCAAAGAATAAAAGTGAAGATGATGTTCTTCAAATTCCTACAGATGGTTCTACATTGAAGAACACCGAAGAAAAATCGCCAATTTTTAAAGAAGAATCTTGTAATGTTTGAATTTTATTGGCAACTGATGGTGTCAATCCATTTGGAGAGCTTCGTTCTACTTACTCAGTGTGACCCATTTTTGTTATAAACAATAACCCTCCTCCTTGGATGTCAATGACATGAAACATGTAACAATATTTGAAGTAGATTAGAGTAACAAGTGATTTAGGACTGACTCAGGGATGGCCGACGCAATAGAAGTCTTAAGGACTACATAAATGGCTGACGCAATAGAAGGATTTTTGGGTTGGACATCTCTTTGAACATATTGATGACATGACAACTATCTTGGAAACACTGACTCACCAATAGGGATCACCGACCGATTTGTAATCTTATACAGGAGTATGATCAAGAGACAAGTGGATTTTCCAACTGAGACACAAGGTGAGTGAAAGGGTGTCTTGTTCAAAAGTGACTCTTCCATGGAATACAAGTTTAGACATATTTCTTTCCCAATTTCCCCCCCCCACCATTTCTGGTGAGTACCTCTTTATTTTTACGCAAGCTTGAGGAGGATAACATATGCTTGTCAATTTAAGCTCATCTTTCGGACAATTCCCTTGGAGTATGTTTAACGAACCCTAGGAAGGAGTGGTTCGGTCCCACATGGGCCTTTCAATGTTTGTTTTATGAGTCCAAAGAAAGAAAACTCAAGGGTTTTTCATATTTATAGAGTCTAAAAAACACTTAAAGAGAACTCTCTCAGTTCCTTTTTCATAAAGTAGTCTGATGAGACCGAAAAAGAAATAAACTATCGCTCAATAGACGTTTTCTTAAAATACTTTAACGAGCATGAAAAGAACAATATTGCTTGGCAATCTTTTCATGTTTAGAGAGTCTAAAAAGAGCTTAAAGGGAACTCCAGTGGGTTCCTTTTTCGTATAACCTTTATGAGTCCGAAAAAGTGATAAAAATATACTCGGTTGCATTCTCACATATTTACAAGCATGAGAAAGAACAAATACTAAGCTCGGTAACTTATTCTCATGTATTTACGAGCATGAGAAATAACAAAGACTAAGCTTGGGATTGTTTTCTTTTTTACGCAAGCTTTAAAACAAAATGAAACTATGATTGGGATAGATTTTAATTTTTGCACAAGCTTAAAAACTAAACAAAACTATGCTTGGACCTAGTTTCATTTTTACACAAGCTTGAACCAGAGGAAACTATGCTTGTGGTAGGTGGTTTCATTTTTGCACAAGCTTGAACCAACGTAAAAACTATGCTTGAACTTCCCAATGCATTATCCATGAATTCGCATGGTTGGTACTTAGCCCCCAGCTTAAGAAGTTGTCGGCTCAACTTCAGTAAGAAGTCCAGAGGCTGAGGTAGGAAAATGCCCCACAAGCTTCATTTCATCCAATCTGCAAAGGAGAATGGAATGAAGCTTCAAATACCAGATGAAGGACTTGACTCAAATAGAGAGGGAGAAAACTATTTCATTTTTTAACGAGCTTGACACAAAAACAAGAACTATGATCGTAACCTCTATTTCATTTTTTAATGAGGTTTCCACAGAGACACAAAATCTATCCTCGTAAGTGGTTTCATTTTTTAACGAGATTGAAATCAAAAAACCATGCTCAAAGACCCCTGTTTCATTTTTTAATGAGATTGACACAGAAACAGGAACTATGCTCGTAACCTCTCTTCTTGATCATGGATTCCAAGAGGACAATGCTCTGGAATGACACCATGTTAAGGGACAAAACTCGGTCATGGCTTCCAAGAGTCCTTCGCTGGAAGGAAGAAACACACTCTATAAGGACACCATGTTGAGGGTTGTGACAGGAGTAAAGAGATCATGCTCTAACAACCCTATCGAAGAGATCACCGTGTCAAATACTGGATCTAAGTCATCAAAAGTTGAAACCATGGGCGACAATGCCACATAATTGAAATGTGGTGGGGGATATACCGTATTCATATAAGAACCATTTAGGGAGGCAATCCAGTCGGGGTCAATGAATGAAATTTGATCAACAACCACAATTCTTCCATCGTGAGGGAAAGATATCACATGAAAAAGAGTGGACACAATAGCTTTCATGGCATAGACATAATCCTGCCCAAGAAGTAAAGTGAAATTCAAGGGATATTGGACTACCATGACATCAACGAAGACAATTTTCCCTCCCAAAGTTATAGGAAACTGAGGAAGGGTCTCTAAAGGTTGACTAGTTCTTTTGTTAAAATATAATAGATTTTGTGTAACCAGTTCAAGTGGAGGACAACCCAAAGCTTGCCAAGCAAAAGAGGACAAAATACTAATGTATGCACCTTCATCTATCAGTGTCTAAGGAATGTCTCAACCACAAACCTGTACTGTAATCTGGAAAGGAATGTGAGAGGGAAGACGAGGTCCAGTTAGCACACCCCAATCAAAATGGATGGCCTCATAACTTGGAGGGGGTTCCATAGGAGAAGGAGGAATAGCCCCCGGCATGGTAGATTCTATATCAATGAGAAAAACATGGGTAGTATCGGGTTTACTCTCTAGCGGGAGAGTAGGATCGACCGATGGAGAGATTAGATCGACCACTTGGGTTTCATTCTCCAAGGAGAGAATGGGGTTGATAGGTGGAAACAGATCAACCACTTTGATTTCACTCTCTGGAGGGAGAGTGGGGTTGACCGATGGTGGGATCAGATCAACCACTATGTCAACTGGTTTAACTAAGGATGTGACCAGATCGACAACATGATCAACCAGATTGACTGACGAAGGGGTTGGATTGATCATTCCATCAACTATAGGTGGGTTGAGAGAAAGCTTGCGATAAGCAGCTGGAAGTTGAGGCTATGAAACAGTCATGTCTTCCAGGAATTTCGAGGCTTCTTCCATATGATGGAAAAGATGAGTTATATGAATCCCTTTGCATAACATACATGAGAACAATCATGTAACCCCAATATTGTTACATGATTGTTCCATGTATTTAATTAATTTGTCTTTATTTACTTGAAAGTATGACATAATATTTCATTTCTTTGTTCTATGCATGATAATTATATCTTTTATATATAAGGACGTATAACTAAATATAATTAATCTATGTTGAACCAATTAGGTAAGTACCAAGTTAAATATATGAATGTATATATTGAGCCCTTTATCGATGAGATGTTGAAATTATGGGATGGCATCACTATATATGTCATATCTATACCAATAGGGAAAAAACGATTTCAATTCCATGGATACTTGCATGGACAATTCATGATTCTCCTGGGTTAACACATTTTTGTGTTATGTAAATTTTCGTTGTGCTTTAATATTATATATATTTTTGAAAATATCATGCATTTTTTAAAATTGTAATCGTAATTTGCTACATTAGTTCATATATCTTGCAGGTCTTCAAACAAAGGGTAAATTTCCATGTCTAGTTTGTGGTCCTAGGATAAAATCTTGTTGTTCAAGAAGTTTAGGAAAGGAGGTGTTTGATGAGTATAAGCACTTTCTGCCTAAGAACAATAGTTATCAAACTACTCAGGAAGGAAAATTCAATGGTAAATAAGACAATGGAAAAAAACCACGAAGAATGACACATCATCGATGGAAGTTGGAATATAATAGAAATCATCAAGGTATGAAAATTATTTATGTATCATATATATAAATCTTATGATTTTTTTTTTAGTGAATTTTGTTCAATGTGGTACATAGCTATATTGATTAATTAGTGTCAATGTGATTTTGTTTATGTTTCATGAATGTCCTTAAGGCACAGATGGGATTCCGTGAGGAATGAAAAATTACCCCATACAATTCAGTAGGTTTCCCTACTACGAGAACCTACAAATAGTTCATCTGTTTGATACAATGAATATCGAAAATAATATAACAAAATCATTATGGAGAATCTTAGATGGAAGGACTGACAAAGAAAGAATTGGAAATATTTGTAGTGACATCCAGGAAGCTAATCACGCATTGCAAAGTGTGATTATTGATTCTAATGGTGATCATCGAGAAAAAAATAATAGTCTCCCATGGTTATTGACAGAGCAACAGAGCAATGTTGTAAAAGAGGTCATTCAAAAAATTATGTTTCTAACAGGGTTTTCGTCGAACATACAAAATATGTGGTATACCTAGGGAGGTAATATGGGGTACCTAGGGAGGTACCCAATGGGAATGTAGTTATGTGTTATTAGTGGAAGTCATTTAATATATGGGAATGTGGTCATTCAA
>JZKD02S0916665.1:204976-217785 GCA_000966675.3 Picea glauca | reverse complement strand
AAGATCAGGAAGATCCATTTTCAAGTACAAGAGACATTGAATAAGTCACATGAAAACTACAAGGCTAGACATGACCAACACAAAATAGAGATAAATTTTAGAGTGGGAAATAGAGTATGGTTATAGTTGAACAAGGAAAGGATACAGGGTCCTCGTAAGAATATCAAAGATCTACAGTATGGTCCTTTTTAGGTATTAGAAAAGGTAGGAGATAACACATACAACCTCATTCTACCCCCATACATGTGCATTTACTTAGTAGTGAATGTGGAGAATCTCAAATTATATGAGCCTTCCATGTTGGATCAGGAGGAGGGGAAGATCCTACCTTCCATAGAGGACTTAACACCAGATGCTCATGAATAGTTAGCAGAGAACACAATTTTGTAGAAGCGGTCTAGAACTACAAGACAGGGGCAACATGACCTTTGGTAGATTGGGTTGAAATGACAACTTCTAGGAAAAGCAAAGTGGTACTCCAGGGAGAAGGTAGAGGAAAAAATTCCTCACCTCATTTAGTAAATATTTTTGGGACCAAAAGTCTCCCTAAATGGGGAGGTATGATCCAGATTGGATAATTATATTATTTTTCATCTATTCGATGTTTTCAGAGTGAAAGGAATTGGCTTGCAGGGTCATTTTAGTGGTAGGTCCCAGTTTGGAAAATTGGGGTCTAGAACCTTATGGAGCATTTTTGAGGCATTAAACACTCTGATACCTTTCCAACGGTGAAAACTATTTGTCAATCGAATTTCATATGCAAAAGTTATGCCTCCTGCATGTTGACCTATCATGTTGACCACCATGGTATGAGATGATGCCACGCCAACCCTCGTTACTTATGCATATGGGGCTATCCACTTATTTAATTTAAAGAATATTCTAGAAGGTCCAAAACCCTATCACAATTGAGGGTTGAGGAAGTAAAAAACCTACCCCTAGATGGCTATCGAGCTATGTTAAATAACGGGTCACTAGGAGGAGAAGGGGTTCCATTATTTTTCATTGTATCTTGTTCCATAGCTGAGAAGAACATATGAGAGTGGTATTTTGTGAGCATAATAGAGGAGGATATATTTTGCAACAGTTGTACAAGCCATAAGTCAAAGACAACTCCACAAAGAGTGTCTCTTTCTTTGTACTTACACCATTTCTATAACAGAGAAAAGAGACCAAAGAAGCCTCACCTTCTAGCTATATTTTCTCCCATATTGGGTTTCCCAGGTCATATCTTGTGTTTATTTGTGGATGGTGTGATTGTATTTTACTGTTATTTATTTTGCACATTTTATCTATTTTATCAATAACTAAATATTCTAGAGATCTAAAGAAAAATTAACCTTAATTGTAAAGATTTCAATATTTTATTAGATTTGTTGTGACGAACTATTCCAGTGGAATATCCATGACATTTTACAGATTAGATAGATACAAAATCTATTTCAAAAGATCGTCCAATTACATAGTCACCTAGTACTAATAATGTCATGCATGGAATGAGGACAGTTGCAATCCCCTTAGTTCAACTGATAAGGCTATTATCTATGAGAAAACACCAATCTCACTGGTGAAGTAATCATAGCCCATATTTTTTACGTAGTTGAAAGGAATACATGATATGTTGGTATAGGAGTATCATTTTTTGAGCATGATCACATCTAATTCAACAGACCCAATGAAGCCATGAAAAAAACATTGTTAAACTCTTGAATCCCTTTATGGGGAAATTTCATAAGCCATACCATAATCAGAGAACTATATAAACTATTATCCTCCATAGCCACTACCTTGGGATAATTTAGAGGCCCTTCACCAAATGAGTGGATTTCTAAAACTACTTGGAAGAATTCCCAAATGAATCAATACACATGGAGCCTATACTTGGGTGGATTTGGGAGAATCATTCAACTACAAAATTCCCCAAATCACTTGATAAGAGAATAGTGTTAGCCATGGAATCCAGTTAGGGTCCTAACCTCCCTAACCCCTCATGTACGTAGAATAATATAATTCCATGTAATAAAGACCAATATTAATAAGGCCTAGAAATAAGGAAGAATAAGTTAAATGTAAGAAGACCTAATAGAAGCTTCTACCTCTAGAATGATCTTCGTCTAGATTATTCTTTTGGATAGATAGAGTATAAATAGAAGTAGAGGGTATGAGAAATCTTGTCTTCGATATTATTTTAATAGATCTCTTCTCTACTAGAGGTTGCCCCCTCGAAGAGGCAAGTGAACATTGCTATCAATAATCAAAGTGCTCTTTCTAGTGTTATTCTGGTATTATTCTAGTATTGTTCTAATCATATCATTGCTTATGTGTCGTTTATAGCTAAAATATTTATGTTCTGCATACTATTTTATATATGGAATACTACAAGTGGTATCAGAGCACCTTCCTCGGTAGAAAATTGTGGGTTAAATTTTTTTCCAGGGTAGAGACGTATTCCGACGTCTTAAAGCTACAAATATATGTCATTACGGGCATAAACCCGCGGTCGGAGAATCATACATGCAGGAAATACAAATGGTACCTAAGTGCACATCTGTTGGCCACTTTGTAACCCATGTTGGTACCCCTTCAAGTGGTAGTGCATCAGAAAGCACATGTATACATATCAACATATATTTCTTGAATCCCTCCATAGATAAACCAATCAGTCGTCTGACTGTTATAGTGCCACTGAGAACATCACTCAGGAAGATACTCTCTAGTAGCTGAGTAGTCAGGTAGTATGGATAAGGGTATGGTATAGCCTCCTTAGTTGGTTCCCTAAGATATTGGGTCGAGTACTACTATTGGACCCTGCACGTATATCAGAGAGCTATAACACACGAAAAACCATTGTCTGTAGAAACCCTGAATATCCTACCCCCAGGGACAGGAAAAAAAACCCAGAATAGACAAGATCTATTGCCGCGCAACTATGCCTTCTGCATTCTGGTTGAAAAATTTCTACAAATTTCTTCCTGTTAAGAATTGGGGCATTTCGTCACTGCAGTGTAATTCAGGCCGGAGTATAACTCAACGGGAGTAAAAAGAAAATAGAAAAAAAAATGAGTATAGTGGTCCCGCCTGCACAGTTATTTGGGACCTATCCCACCGGGTTCCTCTCTTCTCCTCGATTCCAGTGATACCTATCATTTTTAACACAATATTTTTTGTGAACCCAACCCATCACAAACACCCTTATTTGGCTCCTATCCTTTTGGATCCCTCTTTTCACCCTAATAGCAGTGGTACCTATCATTTGAAACCTTTTTTTCTCGGTGGTCCCACCTGCCCCTCCAGACCCCTTTTGTTTCCCCTATACCATTTTCTTGCTCCTTTGTCCAAATGACTACCAAACGAGCCCAAGAAATCAATGCCTTGATTGTTGACAACCACCATCACAAGGAAGACATCAAACATATCAGTGCCAACATTAGCTCCATCAATTCAACTATTGAAATCCTCAAGGAACAATGTTCCCACATCAAAGACCTCCAGGAACAATGTTCCTACATCAAAGACCTTAAAGAACACTTCTTGGGTCATTCCCAAAACCCTTCCTCTACTAAACAACCATCTTATCAGGATGACCATGACTCTTCCCATTACCAAGGCCCTCATACTACCCACTTTTCCCAAGACCTCCACCCTCCTAGAATTGAGGTGAACAAATTTGATGGATCAGATCCTACAGGATGGGTCATCCTAATGGAACATTATTTCTCTTTGCATGGCATTATTGATGATTTATCCAAGCTTTGTTATGGTTTCCTACATCTAGATCCAGAACGATGACAATGGTGGAAATGGCGAAAAATGGCACTCCAAGGGTATCTTATGATCATTGTGACTCTGACACCTGCAATTTAGTTCGTTTGACCAAGTTAAAGTATTCTAGGACAATGGAAGACTTTATTGCCGCATTTGAGCACTTGGCTTTCAGAACGGAGGGCATGTCATATGCTTTCTTTAGGGAATGCTTTATCAATGGCCTCAAAGATGAAATTCATGCCCATGTCCTCATGGCACGCCCCCAGACTTGGTTGGAAGATACTCAATGAGCCAAGGAATCCCAACAGATTGTGTCCTCCTAGACCTGCAAACCCTCCTTTCCTCCTCTCCCTAAACCCACCAATTTTTCCCCTCCTGCACCTCCCCTCAAGATCCAAAAATTAAACAGGGCTGAAATGGTTGAACATCAACTCAAGGGTCTTTGTTATAATTGTGATGACAAATATTTTCCCAAGCACAAGTGTAAGGAACATATTTTTATGGTTTTGACTGAGGATATTTCTGAAGAATATGTTGTTCCACCTATGGAGGAACTACCACCAACTTCTAACCTCACCCCACCCTCTGACCCACCAGAAATTGACTCGGTGATTTCATTTAATGCCCTCACTAGCTTCTCTGCTCCCCAGACTCTCAAATTAATGGTTACATCAAAAATAGGAAAGTCATCATCACTTTGGACAGTGGTAGCAACCCTAAATTTATTCATCGCTGCATTGCCTAAGAAGTCAATTGTTACATCTGTGTCGTCAATAATTTTCAAATCATGATTGTCAATGGTGGTTCCATGAAATATGGGGGATGATGTGAAAATGTGTGACTCCAAATTGGTCAGTATCACCTGAAATCCCATATGTTTGCTATAGTCATGGATGGTTGTGACATTGTTCTTGGTGACTAATGGTTACGCACTCTAGGCCCTATTCTCATGGATTTTAAGGACTTAACCATGCAATTCCAACAAGAGGGACAACAATATAAGTTCCAAGGCATCATCGCAGGCTCCCCTGAGATCATCAGTTCCCATCACATGGAAAATCTCCTCAAAAAAGGTCATTCGGGAATTATAGCCTGACTCTACTCCACATGTTGTTGAGACACCTTTTCTGCATCCCGACCTCCAATCTATCCTCTCCCGCCACCATGTTGTTTTTACCACCCCCCAAGAACTTCCCCCTTCTCGTGGAGTCCACGATCATTCCATCCCTCTCATCCTAAGTATTCTTCCTCCCAATGTTTGGCCTTATCGTCATCCCTTTTCCCAAAAGAATGAATTTGAGAAACAATTTCATGAATTATTAGAAGACGATGTTATCTGTCCCAGTACTATCCCCTAGTCTTCCCCTGTGATCATGGTACTCAAGAAAGAAGCTACTTGGCACATGTATCCTAATTTTCGCAGCCTCAACAAACTCACAATCAAAAACAAATTCCCCGTTCCTGTCATTGATGACATCTTGGATGAATTGAGTAGTGCTCGGTACTTCACCAAATTGGATCTACGTTTTGGCTACCACCAGATCCGTATGAAAGAAGAAGACATTTCCAAGACTGCATATCACACTCATGAGGGTCATTATGAATTCTTGGTAATGCCCTTTGGATTGTGTAATGCTCCTTCCACTTTCCAAAGTCTTATGAATCATGTCTTCCTTCCTTTTCTCTGTCATTTTTTCTTAGTTTTCTTTGATGATATTCTCATCTATAGTAAAACTTTTCCATCCGATCTCTCCCATGCGAATCAAGTTCTCCATCTACTCTCTAAACATCAAATTTTCCTCAAGCAATCTAAATGTGCCTTTGGTTCCTCAGAAGTGGAATACCTAGGTCATATTGTCGGCAAGGATGGTGTCTGAGTGGATCCTAAGAAAATTGAATCTATGCAATATTGGCATCACCCTAAAACTCTTAAGAGCTTGCATGGTTTTATGGGTTTAACGGGCTATTATAGGAAGTTTGTTCGAAATTATGGAAAGATTGAAGCTCCTCTCACTTCCCTCCTTAAAAAGAATTCTTTCACTTGGAATTCAGCTACAAATCATGCCTTCCAAGCCTTAAAATATGATATGTGCTCGACCCCTGTCCTATCCCTCCCAGACTTCACAAAGACATTCATATTGGATTGTGATGCTTTTGGGAAAGGAATTGGAGTCGTCCTCATACAAGATGGAAGGCCCTTTCCCTTCACTAGAAAACAACTTTTAGAGCAACATTTGGGCCAATCCATTTATGAAAAGGAAATGTTAGCTATACATCATGTTGTGGATCTCTGGCATCCTTATTTATTGGGTCAATGATTCAAAATCAAAAGTGATCATCATAGTCTCAAGTATTTCCTGGAACAATGAATTTCATCCTCGATGCAACAAAAATGGGTGACCAAGCTATTTGGCTATGATTATGAGATCATTTACAAGAAGGGAATGGAAAATGTAGTGGTCAATTCTCTTTCCTGGAAATATGAAGAAGACGGGTCCCCTTTCTCCCTCTCCTTCATTGTACCAGATTGGCTCCAAGTTGTTCGTCAGGAATGGTTGCAAGACCCAAAAATTTCTAGCCTACTCCACGAATTGCAACACAATTCTTTAGTTTATCCAAGGTACTCTTGACATAATAAAGAGATTCGCTACAAAGGCCATTTGCATTTATGCAAGCAATCCCAACTTAAATCCATAGTGCTTTCTGAACTTCATGCCTCACCCACAACCATACATTTAGGGTCTACCAAAACCCATGAATAGGTCAAACGTTCTTTTTTCTGGGAGGGTATGAAACAGGACTTCCGCACCTTTGTGGCTGAATATGAGGTATGTCAATGCAACAAAGGAGAAACTGTCAAAGCGCCATGAACACTCCAACCACTTATGATTCCCCCTGTTATTTGGAGAGATATTTCTATGGATTTCATTGTGATCTTACCTAAATCGGGAAATAATTCATTTATCATGGTGGTAGTAGATCATCTCTCCAAATATTCTCATTTTTGTGCTCTTCAACATCCATTCACAGCCGCCACAGTGGCTCAAATCTTCATGGATAATATCTTCAAGCTTCATGGCATGCCTAATTCTATTGTCTCTGACAGAGACCCCACTTTCACCATCAATTTTTGGCAAGAATTGTTTAGGCTACAGGGCACCCAATTGCATCTCAACACTTCCTATCACCCCCAGATGGATGGACAGACTGAAGTTGTCAACAAGTGTTTGGAAACATATTTGAGGTGTTTTTCATCTGAGAAGAAAAATCGTTGGGCTCAATGGTTAGCCTTATCTGAATGGTGGTACAACACATCTTACCATACAGCTACACACATGAATCCTTTTGATGCAGTCTATGGCCAAAATCCCCCATCAGTTATCTCCTATATGCTAGGGGTCTCGAAGGTTCAGGAGGTTGAAAAAAGACTTAATGTCCATGAGGCTGTTCTTTGTGCCCTCAAAGACAATTTGGTCCTCGCTCAAAATCGCATGAAGCAACAAGCAGATCAAGATCATTCCAAACGCCATTTTGTTGAAGGGGACCAGGTATTTCTTCCACTACAACCTTATAAGCATACTTCACTCAAAGCTCAACACTGCCAAAAAATTGCACCCATATTTTATGGTCCTTATACAGTGCTCAAGAATGTGGGATCGATGGCCTATCAGTTAGATCTACCCATTCAGTTGAAGCTCCATCATGTTTTTCATGTTTTCTACTTAAAGAAGGTGATTGGAACTAAGTGCCAAACTCAAACTAGTCTCCCTGAGTTGGATGAAGAAGGTTCCATATGGTTGCAGCCACAAGCAGTCTTGGAATAGAGAGAGCGTCGTCTTCATCAATGGACCATCGAGGAGGTGTTATTCCAATGGAAAGATACACCTCCATAAGATGCCACCTGGGATCCGACCACCATTCTACAACAATTCCCTCATCTGAAGCCTCGAGGACAAGGTTGTTCTTCAAGGGGAAGGGCATGTTAGGGACCTAACCTCCCTAACCGCTCACATAGGTAGAATAATATAATTCCATGTAATAAAGACCAATATTAATAAGGCCTAGCAATAAGGAAGAATAAGTCAAATGAAAGAATACCTAATAGAAGCTTTCACTTCCAGAAGGATCTTCCTCTAGATTGTTCTTTTGGATAGATAGACTATAAATAGAAGTAGAGGGTATGGGAAATATTGTCCTGGATATTATTGTAATAGAGCTCTGCTCTGCTAGAGTTTTCCCCCTCAAAGAGGCAAGTGAACATTGCTATCAGTAATCAAAGTGTTATTTCTGGTGTTATTCTGGTATTATTCTCATTATATCATTGCTTCTTTGTCATTTCTATCTAAAATATTTATGTTATGCATACTATTATATATATGGAATACTATAGATCCTCCTAGGCATGTTTCATATTTGTAGGATGTGATTTAGTGATGGCTTGATCCAGAAGGACCATTAAGGGAGAAACTAAGGTACTCCCCCTCCTCATTCTGATATTGAGGATGCTTGGGATCTGAGGAGGGAGAGATGGAACATTGATTATTGATAATTTAACTCCCCCTCCATCACTCTCTTACCTGAAGGCCTCTCACCCTTCTAGGTTGTATCATCTTCCAACTGTGCATCCTGCTTGAAACTTGAAAACTTTTACAAACATCCCATGACGATGTCATCCTACTTGAAACCCAAAACATGTGAAAAGACCCCATGAGGATGTCAATATAAAAACTATAAGGGAATATTTGAACGCAAATGATGGTTTTGTAATTATATTAATTTATGCAAACAACACTGGCATCTGGACAGGGAGCGCCTTAACCTCAGGGAACATGTTGATCTGGCACCTCTGCAATCGGAGCTGACTAAGCGAAGAATACCCGTAAGGGCAGGTGAAGATACTCTGCAGTGGGGCTACAGGTCACAGGGCTCCTTCAGCGTGAGGGAAGCCTATTAGATAACCACTCATTCGAACCCCCCTTCGGATTCGGACGTTTGGAGAAAAATCTGGCGGCTCAAACACTGGCCGAAAATCACGCTTTTCCTTTGGCTAGTCTCACACTCAAGCATTCTAACTTGGGACAACCTCCTGAAAAGAGGCTTTGTGGGACCCTCTTTGTGCATACTATGTGGAGAGGCAGAGGAAAACATGAATCATCTCTTTAACACTTGCCCTTACACAGCTCAAATTTGGGACCAAGCAACGACCATCATGCGAACCTCAGATCGCCTCAGAGATAGCATCATAGCCACCATCACGAATTGGAGAGAGCAGGCTTTCTAGTCCCCCCTCCTCAATCGAATCTGGCAACTCCTACCTGGCTTTATCCTTTGGAAAACTTGGAAAGAAAGAAACAGGCGAATTTTCAGGAACACCTCTCTCTCGTGGAAACATTGCTGGGATCACTGCTTTCGCAACATCCTGGAAACCCTCCATCTTAGAAATTGGACAGATACTGATACATCTTGCCCTCCTGGACCCCTCTTCCTACTCTTTAGTTTCGCCCCCTCCCCCCTTCTTCCCATCGTACTTCGAACAGCCCCTCCTTCTGGTCCCCTCCTCCTGAAGGTTTCGTTAAGCTCAATTTTGACGGAGCTTCGAAAGGCAATCCCGACGCCGCTGGGTATGGAGTGGTCTATCGCAATCACCACGGGCACATCCTGGAAATAATGGCAGGATCCCTCGGGCATTCCACGAACAATGTAGCAGAACTCTGGGGACTCATCAAAGGACTACAATTGGCCAACAAAAGTAACTACACAAAGGTGATCGTAGAGGGGGACTCTCAAGTTATCATAGGCCTGCTGCACCGAATCCTAAATGGCGCAAAACCAGACAGTATCTCTCCCAGTTGGAGACTATCACATGGATTACAGATCACCGCAGATTTACTCAATCCAAATCATGTCTTCATCCCTGCACACATCAGAAGGAAGGCCAATCAAGTTGTTGATGAACTCGCCAACCTGGGTGCCAACAGACGAGAACTAGACCTTCACTGTCATGCAGCCCAGGACCAAAATAACCCTATCCTCCAGCAATGCATTTGCAAAGCTGGAATGATAGATAACTCCCCGGATGGGGTGTCAGATCGCTCAACGTGGTAGGTGATGAGGGAGGGTAGGGGGCATCATGGCATGGAGCCATGTGATGGGCTTGTGCCATAGCCCATCACCCCACTCGAAGTTTAAATGGAAGTTATGGTGATGTGAGGGCTCATTAACGACGACGTCCTCTCCCCCTCGCTGCAAAATCGATTGAATTGGTGCATTATGGGTTCGACTCACTTCGTTTTGAAGTTTGCAAAGCTCCCCCCTCCATTGTTGAGGTTCATCGTTGTTCTTCTCCCTTGGTTCCAGGAGACCTTCGACCCTTCTGCCAGCTACACTGAGATTCTAATGACGAGGCTGAGGCCAAGAGGCAAACCCAAGCGGGGCTCCCCCTGGAAGCCTCGACGGCCTTCGATCACTCCTCCAGAATCCACCTCGGATGACTCCTCCCCTCGCCATCAGTCCAATCCCAATCCTGCCTCTCTGCGACCTCAACAATTCATCTCTATGGTAGTCATTCCCCGCACGCCCGTTTCACTCCTCCAGATTCTTAATGACTTCCCGGCAACCCCTCATAACCCTGTGACCCTCCATGACCCTCCGAGAAGACTGGATGGCGAACCTTCTCCACAGTGGGTGCCTCGAGGGGCAAGTCACAACTCCCAGGAGTCCTTTGACAGAGAACAATTTAGGAACAGTCTGTCTATTTTGCACAATTTGGTTTTCGAGTTACGGCAAGAGGTGGCGGATTTGCACTTTCGAATGCAGACCACGGAAGCAAAGGTGGTCAATTTCCTTCAAATTATCATATCTTTGCATGCGACCCTGTTCCCGGATCCTGTCAACGACAACGAAGAGGAAGGTCAGCACCGGGGGCCGAACCAGGCAGACAGGCAGCAAGAGGCGCACGAGGAAGGTACCGAAGAAGCTGAGGACAGCAAGGATGCTGACAAGCAGTGGGGCGACGAGACATTTTATATTGAGGAAGAACCCTGGCCAGGAGACCTTCAGACTGCGCAGACCAGTCACCCGCCAGGTGTCTAAGTTTTAAGTTTTAGTTGTCCAGTGATATATAGTAGAAATAAACAGTATAGCTTCTCTCTCTCTGGTTTTTACTTATGACTTAGTGAACTATTGGATGATTGAGCTGGCTAGACTGGTTTCCCCTGGACTGGGGCAGTCCAGTTACTACAGCTTGCACCATTTTGTATTTTGCTATCCTGCTTCAGTCTCTGAAAGCTCTTAATATACATACTATCTTATTTACAAAAAAATAAAAATTATGCAAACAAGAATAAAATTTCAAAGCATACAATTTGCTTAAAAAAACACTTTTAATTTAACAAGTCTTCTTGTAATCACTTTCTCATGTGGGATCACTCCAGTATGTGGAATTAGAAATTTGCACTATCTCCAATAATGAGACTCTAGGTCATTTGGACAATTTTCATGTTCCTTGCATTTACTTTCTCTTGGTCACACTACTTTTTTCTTTTCTTTCCACACTATCATATTTTTGGTTTCCAATATAAAAGTATTTTATTTTTACATTACTAGATTTTTTGTTATTCTCATTGTGATTAATGATTCCAAAACAACAACCTCCTAGAATAGAGCTCCTAAAAACCACCTCTCAATCCTATGGAGTTGGTTAATCTTCAACCAATAATAATATTTAAAATCACATCAATATTCAAATAAAATAAAATAAATGCAATCCAAAAAAAACTTCCCCTTTTACCAACAAAAAATATAGCAATTGAACTAATAAAATAAATGCAACCCCAAAAAACTTACCTTTCTACCAACAAAAAAATATAGCAATTAAAATTGAACTCTTCTAACTTGATTACAATTTCAGACTTCTTAATTGATTACAACTTCAAACGTTTCATTGAACTCTTCTTACTTCAATGCATCTCAAACTCTTTCACTCTAAAGGCATTTAATTTAAAACTCCAAACACTTGCACAAAAAAATCCTATAATTACACATTACCATATTCTATGAGATTTAAGCCGAGGTAAATCTCACAATCAAGTACTCCTCTCACAACAGTACTATATAGATTCTCATAGAATAGACTCAGGGATGAAATAAACATTGTAAGGCTGTTTTTATTACTTATAAGAAACATATATAAATAATTGAAACATTTGATCTTTTACATAAAATAAACCATCATTTATTTACCAATAAAACCAAAACAAAATATAATGTCGACTAAAAATGAAAACATGATAGAATTAAACTTTAACCAACGACTCTTACATCTTGTAGAGCGGATCAACTAGTTCAACATCTATTGTTATGTAGCATGAAGAGTACTCCTTCATGTATATATCTTCATTTACCAACAACTTTTCATCCTTTACCATTGCTTGTAAAGAAAAACAACTATAACATGAACAGTAATCCCTCATTGCTTGTAAAGACCAATAAGTTTTCTCCATCCACAACTATAACATGAACAGTAATCCTTCATTTGTATGAGTGCAAGATTAGTGTTCATTTTAACCTGATATATAACAAAAAGTTAATAAGATGATTGATTTATGAATATAAACAAAGAAAGTCAAAAGTAGTTAAAAAGTTTTAAAGCAAAAACGAAAAGCACACTGTTCATTTCTTATTTTAAATATTTTTTTTTATTGATTTTGCATTAAGAAGCTAGCTACAGAGTGATATTCTCCTCTTTGGAATTGAAAGAAGATTCTTCACATTCTTAGGTCGCTGGAGATATACTCTACATACATAGATTCTCTCTTTAAATAAAGCCTCATTGCAAGATAATAAGGACGGGAAGGAAAAAATTAATTCTGTACTGCTTCAGATTGAAGAGACCGGCACACAGGATTGCCAAGAGGCCCTTGAAATCTGTTTATCTATATATGTGAATCAGCTACTGCATTGGATATGGATGAATATTCAATTCTCTTGCCAGTGGGTAGGTTATGCTTGATCTGTCATTTGTAATCATATATATAGTACTTATA
>JZKD02S0916665.1:161223-177079 GCA_000966675.3 Picea glauca | reverse complement strand
AATCAACTAAGTTCTGTAAAAGTGGACTTTGATGATGAGGTCAGGGCTCTTCTAATCTTGTGCTCATTTCCAGAAAGCTGGAACAGCTTGGTCATGGCTATAAGTAACTCTGTCTCTAGTTCAAATACTTTAAAATTTGTTGATGTTGTTGGTGTTATCCTTAGTGAGGAAATGCGACAAAAAATAATAGGTGGAACATGAAGGAATGTGTTGAACATGGAGAACAAGGGAAGACAAAAGGATAGAGGAAAGGGACCAGGGAACTGCGAGAATTATAGGAAGGTAAGATCCAAATCCAGACTTGGAAAGATAGAGTGTTGGAATTGTGGGAAGAAAGGACATTTGAAGAAATACTGCAGATCTCCAAAGAAACAAAAAGATGGACATTGGGAGAGGAATCAGGAAGTAAATGTAACATCTGATGTGTTAGAAGATGATTTGATTCTTTTTGTAGATAATATTTTTGAGTCTTGGGTAGCATATTCAGGGGATTCATTTAATGCCACACCCCACAGGAAACATTTTCTAGATTATGTTCAAGGTGATTTTGGACAGGTTAATTTGGGTGATGATGCGCAAAATTGTTGGAATGGGAAAGGTAAAAATAAAGCAACACAATGGAAACCAATGGTTTTTGAAAGAGATAAGACATGTTCCATATTTAAGGAAAAATATAATTTCAACAGGGAAGTTGGCAAGTGAAGGTTGTATATCCATATTTACAGATAAGACGTGGAAGGTCATCAAAGGATCATTGGTGATAGAAAAATGACAGAAGGTAGGTACATTGTATTTATGTACTGGTAATACTGAATCTTCTATCTCTTTAGCTTCTACAGGAGTGGATACATCACTGTGGCATCATAGTCTGGGAAACATGAGTGAGAAGGGAATGCAGATACTTCACAAAATAAATTTGTTGCCAGATCTTAAACAAATTGATTTGGACTTCTGTGAGCATTGTGTTTATGGAAAACAGAAGAGAGTCAGATTTCTCAGAGTTGAAAAAGAAAATAAGAATGAAAGGTTAGAGCTTGTGCATACATATGTATGGGGACCAACTCAGGTATCATCTCTTGGAGGCTTTCGTTATTATGTTACTTTTATTGATGATGCAACTAGAAAAACTTGGGTTTATTGCATTCAACAAAAATCTGATGTTTTTGATACTTTTAAGAAATGGAAAGCTTTCGTTGAGAATGACACAGGAAAAAGTTTGAAGTGTCTCAGATCAGATAATGGAGGTGAATATTGCAGCAAGGAGTTTGATGATTACTGTTCATACCATGGGATTCATAGAGAGAATAAAGTTCCAAGAACACCATAAGAAAATGGTGTGTCAGAAAGGATGAACAGGACAATCATGGAGCCTGCAAGGAGTATGAGATTTCATGTTGGTTTGCCCTTACATTTTTGGGAATATGTTGTAGATACTGTTGTTTACTTAATAAACATAGGACCTTCAAGCTCTTTGGATGGAAGAATTCCAGAGGAGGAATGGACGGGAAAAAGGGTAAACTATTCTTTTTTGAAAACTTTCAGTTGTGAAGCGTTTGTCCATATTGATAAAGAAAATAGAACAAATCTCGAGGCAAAATCCAAGAAGTGTACCTTTATTGAATACATTGTTAATGATTTTGGTTATCGCTTATGGGATTATGAAAATAAAAAAATCATTAGGAGTATAGATTTCATATTCAATGAGAAGGTCATGTACAAAGATCAGTTGCAGGGAAAGAAACAGGAAAAAGAAAAACAAGAATACACAGTGCTTGATGAGATCACTGAAAAAGAAATTCCAAAGGAACCAGAAAATCAAAATGTACAACAATAGGAGAATGAGGTACCTCAAACACTTGCAAGTGTTGTTAGAAAATCTACTAGGTTAAGTATACCCCCTGAACGATACTCTCCTTCATTGTATTATTTATTATTGACTGATTCTGGTGAACCAGAATGTTATGAAGAGGAAATGCAGGTAGACACAAAAAATAAGTGGGAGCAAGGCATGAAAGAGGAAATGGATTCCTTGGTAAATAACCATACTTGGGACTTCGTTCAGTTTCCTGCGGGAAAAAGAGCATTGCAGAATAAATGGGTTTACAAGTTGAAGGAAGAAGATGGAGGAACAAAGCAGTACAAGGCTAGACTTGTTGTAAAGGGGTTTGCACAAAAGAAAGGTATATATTTTGATGAAATATTTTCTCTTGTTGTTAAAATGAATTCAATTAGGACTATTTTAAGTCTTGTGGCAATAGAAGATTGCATCTTGAACAATTAGATGTTAAAACAACTTTTCTCCATGAGGATTTGGAGGAATAGATTTATATGCAACAACCATAGGGGTATGAGGTCAAAGGGAAGGAGAATTTGGTATGCAGGTTGACGAAGAGCTTGTATGGACTAAAGCAAGATCCAAGGCAGTAGTATTTGAAGTTTGACAAGTTTATGACAGAACAAGGTTATAGTAGATGGCATTCTGATCACTGTGTTTATTTCAAAAAGCTAGAAAATGGAAGCTATATTATCTTGGTATTGTATGTAGATGACATGATTATTGCAGGGTCTAATATGCAGGATATAAATGTGCTCAAGGATAAATTAGCTAATTCATTTGTGATGAAGGATTTGGGTGTTGCAAAGAAAATCCTTGGTATGAGAATAACAAGAGACAGGAAAAATAAAAAATTGGCATTGTCTCAGGGTGAGTACATAGAGAAGGTGTTGGAGAGGTTCATAATGCAGAATGAAAAACCAGTTAGTACACCTTTGGCCATCCATTTCAAATTAACTAAGGAAATGTGTCCCAAGAAACACGAGGAGATAGAATACATGTCCAATGTCCCTTATTCACCAGCAGTTGGCAGCTTGATGTATGAAATGGTTTGCACAAGACCAAATATTGCACATGCAGTGGGAGTTGTGAGCAGGTATGTGAACAATCCAGGTAAAGAAAAATGGGAGACAATAAAGTGGATACTCAGGTATTTGAGAGGTACTGCTACTCATGCATTATTTCTTGGAGGTTTAGACACTTTTCTATAGGGATATGTTGATTCAGATATGGTAGGTGATAAAGACAACAGGAGGAGCACCACAGGGTATGTTTTTACTATAGCTGGAACAACAGTAAGTTGGATTTAGAAACTAAAAAAGGTTGGTTCACTTTCAACAACAGAAACAGACTATGTTGCTGCTATAGAGGATAGTAAAGAGATGATTTGGTTACAGAGGTTTATGGAGGAATTAGGAAAGAAGCAGGAGAACAACAGGTTGTATTGTGACAGTCAGAGTGCTATTCATCTTGCAAAGAACTCATCCTACCATTCGAAGACTAAGAATATAAAACTAAGGTACCATTTCATACGATCTATCTTGGAAGATGGACATTTGAAGTTGGAAAAGATAAACACTAGCCAGAATCCTACAAACATGTTAACAAAGGGAGTGACTAGGGAGAAACTGAGTTCTTGCTCAATTTCAGTTGGTCTTCAAGAATGAATATGAAGATGAGAAATTTTCCAGGTCCAAGAAGGTTCAGAGTCTAGCATATACAACAACGATGGAGTTGTTGAGATCGGTCTCCAAGTGGGAGATTGTTGGTTGTGGAGCCTGATTATCTTATCGATTAAGAGATCTTTTGTTTTCAGCTGTGTTTATACCCCATGAAGTATTTACACCCCAGAAGTATGTACACTCTTCCACACAGGGGAGTGCAGAGGGGGGTTAGCCCCTCTGCAAGGTTCGGGGGCAAGTGGGCCCTCGATGGGGGTTCAGGGGCAAAGCCCCTGAAGGAAAAATCTCCTTGTAAATGTATATTGTAATTTCATTGTAAATATGGATCATTCATTATAAGGTCACAGATCTAATGGTAGAAATTATGTTAGGGTTTTTTTCCCTAGAAGGAAACCCTCTATTATGAGGGAAATGTATTGTGGCTATGCATGATAGAAAATATTGTATTCTGAGAGAGGAGACTGTGAGAGAAAGAAGAGGAAGTTATAGCGGGTTTGTTGTAGGTTGTATCCCTTCATTTGTTGGATAATAATAAAGGAAGGACCTGGAAATTTCTTTGGTGGATGTAGCCCACACTGGGTGAACCACGTAAATCTGTGTCTCTATTGTATTGTGTATCTTTTGTGTTTTGTTTCCGCATTTGTTTTATTTTATTTCTCCATGGTCTTGTTTTTCTAACACAAGCTTCAGAGCTTCTTGGGACTAGCCAACTTCTACTGATGATTCATGTTGGGATTCTCCCATATTGCATGGGCCCTCAGCCAGGTGACCAAGGGTGGTGGTCGAGCCAAGTTTGTGTGGGGGAAGGAGCAACAACGAGCATTCGATGATCTGAAACATCGCTTGTGCTCAACTCCAGTACTCTCCTTGCCCAATCTGCAACAATTGTTCAAGATTGAGACTGATGCATATGACTATGTTGTGTGCACAGTTCTCACTCAACATAGGCATCCAATGGCATACCATAGTGAGACACTCTCCGATACTGTCCGAAAATACCCCACCTATGACAAGGAAATGTATTCCATTGTACAAGCATGTCGTTAATGGAAACATTACATTCTAGGAAAAGAGACGATCATATATGTTGGAACACACATAATTTTGAGCTTTTAAATTTTATATTTTACCTCTTAGAAATAAAATTTTACCCAAAAAGGAAAAACTTAGAGAGTTTCCTTTTAAATTTAAAGTAAATCCATTGGTTGTTATTTAACGATAAGGAGCTCACAATATCTACCATTGATGAGTTTCTTTGTTTTGATCTAACGATCCTACTGATCTCCGAATTTTTGAAGCCACCTGAACTTTAAAGGAAAACCTTCAATGGTCGCTTCACAGCTCCGCACTTAGGGTATTCCAACAAACCCAAACAACTAAAACCCCTAAAATCCAAAACTCAAAGGCAACCGCTTGTAAATTTTCATGAAGAACTTGCGAACATGAGTCATAGGACACATGTCCTTTAAAAACTATTTCCTTGAGTTGAGACGTGGCACTCATTTTTGACATTTATGTCGGATGATTCATATGTTTTCAAGTGACATGTGGCACCCCTCTTTTCTTGACACGTCATCAGAATGACATCATCCCTTCCATGTCACTCTGAGAGATTACTCTTCGGGAGTTTATGATTTCATAATCCCCAGATTTTCAAAGAGACGAAGTAAAGACATTACAAAAAAGTAAAAGGAGTTAATAAAAGAGTTAATAATGGAGGTTAATCACGATTAAGAGTTAATTAAATTACTTCTCCATTTTGGATTTCAGAAGATTTCTCTTATGCTGTATTCAAAACCTCTAAATTCTAAACTTCCGAAATACTTAAAGTTAATACAACTCTTTAAACATGATTAATTAAGACTTAAGATTGATTACTCAAAAATGAATTGCTTCACAGTTTTGGATTTCGAGAAATTTCTCTTGTGCTGTATTCAAAACCTACGAAGTCCGAACTTCTGAAACACTTAAATTTAACGTTTTAAACATGATTAATTAAGGTTTAAAAGTGATTACTCAGAGTTTAACTCCTCCATGAATTCGGGCTTTGGGAGATTTCCACCTTGTCACATCCAAAACTCCTGAACGTGAACCGCCGAAGTATTAATTACATTTACGATCGATTAATGCTAATGATTTCAAATAAGGATTGTGAATCACCAGGTAATTAATTCCATTAAGTTGAATAAAGTATTTGATAGTGAAGCTATACGAAGATCGATATACTTTTTGAATAAAGAACTTCGAATTTCAAAGTCATTTTTATCGTTTGAAATTAGCAGTTTTCTATCTAGTGGAGAGCTTACATATTTCTATCCAGTGGAGAGATCAAATCCAAATGCAGATGTTTTATCAGATACAACTCCACGAGTTGTGGACTCCATCAAAACTTGGAAGCAGGTTTATGATGCCTTGGAGCATGAGATCATCAATTATCTAGATGACTCTAACGAAGAAGATGATGACTCTTTTATAGCTAATATTAGACATGTAGCACAGTCAGAGCTGCATAAGATCATTGCACGACCAAGAATCATACCTTACAACGATATGATAAGTTGGGATTTGGAACATGTGGACATCCAGACCAGGAGCATCATTAACCATCAGCAGGTCGTCGTCGACTCTTTCCAACTAGAACACCTACAAGTAATGTAAAAAATCTCCCCTACTCCTAAATACACTTACAATGTTGTATTCCTTCTAGATTTTGAGAGAAGGGAATGCACCTAGTACGCTAGAAATGATCATCATATAGTCAATACCTCGTGGGGACATCCAGAGAAATTCAGAGCAACCACTCATGGTATATATGCCACAACGTCTTTAGATGCTCATATGTTGTATGTAACCATGATGCTCTATCGCATGTTTCGGAAGAAGAACCCTACACATTTTTCGGTTGAGTGGATAGCCATCATGAACGAGGTAGACGAGGGTTATACTTTTAATTGGGCCAAGATGCTGTCGGATAATTTGGCCAAGGAAATCATTGATTATAAATAAGGAAAATCAAAAGGGTAGACCACCCATTTTTACATGTCAGCATATGTTATGGATGCCATTTGTTTCATGACCCCTTTTCCCTTAATGAATTGGAGTTGGACCCTAGCCAGTTATGAGCCAATTCATTTTTATCACTCCAAGCTATGGGAGGAGAATGCCTAAGATTTATTCTGCGAAATATGTCACAATGTCATAGGGCCTATTCATATAGCTATTTATGGTCACCCATTTCCATGAATTTTAGAAAAAATTATGGGGAACCTAGCCAAGATTGTAGACTGGTTCATTGAGGATAATTTCTCCTATATCAGAGTTTTTGGTTGTTCGGTTCCTCCCAATGCCCTCCCACAGTTTTTACTAGATAGGCTGGTGTGCAGAGAAGTGGCATACCAGACAGTGGTAGGAAGTATTAGTAAAGAGTTAAAAGTAGCACAAAAAACGTTCCGGCCAACTTTCCCCATTCGGGTTGGCATACTTACATTGTTATATTTTTGTCACTCTAAGGTTGAGGCCACAACCCTGGAGGATGTAAAATTAGTTGACACTGAGTTCAAGAAGCATGATCCACACAAGATAGTGGAAAATCATCTAGCCCAATTTAACATGAAGCGGTACATACATGAGAATTCCCCTTATGATGAAATGTTCAGGGGAGCTAGATCATATGAGGAATTCCGAAGCAGATTCCAGGATCTGCCCCCTGACCAACAAGGTGGTTTCCTCAGCTTCTAGAAACACATGCGTAATAGTTTACCAAGGATATTACACAGGGATTCAAATCTCACACATCCTTCAAAGGAAACCAGACATAGAAAATTTGAGCCAAGTTCCTCTTCTAAGCACAAAGCTGAGGAAGTTCCAAAAATCCTAGAAGTATTATTTCATGAGATCAGAGCATCACTATTAGGACAGAAGGATCCACAACTATTAGCTTGGTTAGAATCCTTTATGAATTAGGGACAATTTGTTCCTAATTCGACACCAACCACTCCTGTTGGCGCCCCAAATACAATAGGACAAGAATGTTCCACCAAAATTGGTTCACCTATCACATCATTAACCCCTCTACAAACCAGCTTCGAAAATCCTAGTTCTGAACTCACTTTCGTAGGTGATATTAATCCTATCTTTCTTGAATAAATCATTCCCTCAAACTTATTTTTAAGAAAGAAATGGAAAGCCATTATGAAGAGGGAATCTCACCAAAAGGATGGAGTTATCACCAAAAGGAAAAGACTGGTATATGACAGGAAAGACCATGATGGTCCAGAGTTTGCAAAAGAATTTGTAGGTTCATTGGGGGCTTTTACCACTGTCAATCAATGGTCAGTGGACAATTTGACTGAACAACTACATAAAAAAATGCCTCTTGGTAGAACAATTGAAAAATCAGATATATACTACAAAGAAGACAATCAGAAGCAGGATGAGCCAGGACTTTGAGAAAATCAGGGCTATTGATCTGCAACAAATCAAACAACTACAAGAAAACTTGGAGTTACTCTACCAGAGTTCATAGAAAATAAAAGGACTGATGAATCAGTGTGACAACTTGATTGAGTAGCTACAGGCCAGACTGACTCTAACAAAGAACACCACAATATACATTTTGGAATTCAAAGAACATGCATCATAAGTAAATGAGAGGCTGGAAGTTTCCCAACAAGAACTCTATCTAAAAGTAGATGTTGTTCGTGCTCGAATCGTCGCCGGGTGAGCAAAAATGGGAGCACTAGCATGCCCTGTTGGGCTTAGCAAGGAAGAACAGGATGAGCTGTGGAGCAAAAAGGGTTAACAGAAAACAGAATTTAAATACAACCTAACTAAGAGCTGAAAGCAAATAACAATTCAAAAATAAACAAAAACGTCAATATGAAACAAGGGAGTCATCAATGGTTTAAAGGCTTGATCTATTAGTGAAAACCATAGAACACGCTGAAGAAAGGGATAATGGTTCCTCCTCCCTCCAGCGGAAGGTCCTTCGGAAATCCTCAACGAAATGCCTTCCTTACAAAATGAATAGAACAGAAATGAGTGGTGAGGGAACTCTGGATTACACAGCTGATGCACTGGTTATCAAAGGCTAGGCTCTGATTCATCTGGACAACGTAACTCTGCTTTGGATTCTCTGCTGAAACAATGAGTCTTCACGTCTATTTATAGCATTTTCCAGGCGGTCATGTAACCAGCTTCCGGTGTAAACATGGACCTGTTTAGGGTTCACTTAAGTCATTTAATTCGCCGAATTTGCAGAGCCGACCCTTATCTGAGGGTCAAATCGTCTTGGGGGCCAGTCCACAGGCGGTCGGGAGGCCAACTTAAGCAATTAATGCGCCGTATTAGCATATGCGCAGCTTTTTATGTTGACAGGTGCGCGTCGGGGCGCGCATGCGCTGGAGACATGTTTTTGTCCCGCGCATATGCGCGCGCACCAAGCTGCTGTAAAGCGCCCTTCCATTTTTGGTTACTTTGTATAGTTTTTGACCCTTCTGGAATGCTGTGAACTTAATTCAGTGTCATGAATGACTTCATTGCTTGTTTTGATGATGTGGAGTTCTTGTCGCCATGTGCAGACGAAATTTCAGTGATAACAGATGCCCCCTGATGGATGAGGTTAGGAGCATACGTATAGCCGAAATCCATCAATGTTTCTTCTACTGAGACTATTGTTGTAAGGAAAAGCAATAGTGGGACTCTTCGGAACGATCCGTTGGAGGAAAAAGGAACCGGTATCTCGACCTTCTGAGAGACGTGTGTGAAAAAATATACAATTGTGTACAAACGAGGCGGGCATGCCCCATGCTCGTGTGATGTAACTCTGAAAAAAGATGACGGAAGTGTTGGTGTAGACAACTGCAGCGTCCTCGGGGGAGGTAATTAAAGGCAGAAGACAATTCTGCAACTGAACATACTCTGAATAATAGGCAATGATCGCTGTAATAAGCAGCGACGATGTTGTGGGCATTGATGGCCCTACCAAATTCAGAGGTCTTCGGCAAATGATAAAAAGAACTGCAATAGTCGCAAAGTAAGACCCACCATAACATGAGAGAGTGTTGGCGTCGAATGTTAAGGGGGCCAACGACAGCAGGGAGCAATGTTGTTTCCCCCTGTGCTGTCTGAGATCTCTCATTAATAGAGAATGAGAATCAAGATACTGTCTCCCTCCCGGAAAAGTGTGTTGATGTCAACAAAAGGGGGATGCGACTTCCAGAAGCAAAAAGGTGGTCCGTGGAATCTACTGAGGTGATGAAGTGGCAGAGGTTCATGGACGAAGTAAAGAAGTGGGATGACTCAAGACTGCCCTTGGTTGGAGGATATATGAGAGAAACAGTGGCCGCAACCGTGTAACAACGTCGAGTGTCAGGGGGACGACAAGACCAGGGCTAAGTTGTGCCAGAGGTGGGACAAGGTGAACAAATTCAGAGGGTAGAGGTAACTGACCTGCGGGGTACTCTGAAGATATGAACGATGTCGGCAAGGGTAAATGATAAGTACTACTCCAATCCAAGGGTGACATGGGTTGCGTATGGCCAAAAAAGAAAGTCGCCAATGGTGACGACAAATAATGTATTGACTGAAGGTAAAGGTGTTTGTACAATAAATAATAAATAATAAATAATTTTGGGGAAAAAACAATGTATAAATACAGAAACGGGTGCCCCAGTGTAAAATGCGTGCCCCAGGGAGGGCAGAATTGTCGTGAAAAAAATGATGAAGGGTGGGGGCCCCATTGGCGAGTTTCTGTATGAGGTAGGTGAAATGAATATAAGTTCGCAGATGGGAAAACTGATGGTGGATGAAATGGTGGGTTCGTGATCCTGCGGAGGTGCAGGTCAAACAGAACGTAACCAAAAAGTGATGATTTGGGAGTCCATATGGGAAGCTAGCAAAATGAGGAGAAGAAGTATGTGGTTAATTTGCAACATGATGTAAGACTACTGGGATTCCCATCCCTAAAGGGTAATGAAAAACAGCATGAGTGTCGAAAGTGCAAAAAGGTGCTATGAATGGGACAACTCATGTGGGTGAGAATGCTACCGGGTTGTAGTACCGCAGATGCAAAATGGAGGTTTTAGGTACTGCAGAGCCAGGAATGAGGATCCTAAAGGCTAATATCAGAGGGTGTGACTGAAAATGTGAGTGCAATTCGGTGGGATAGACTACATGCCAGTGCTGAATATATACATGAAGGGATGATGTCGATGACCGATGAGCAAGTACCTGCACACATAACAACCAAATACCCAAAGTGAACAATATCTGAAGAGTATTGAAGGTATGAGCTTGTATTTGACAACTGTGACAATGCGCGTGCGTACCTGGCCATGATGTGAAAAAAAGGCGCCCCGGGGGCTCAGGATGAAAAGTGGCCCAGGGACAGTCATGATGTAGGTAGCGGGATGTTGATCCCGTGGCTGAAGACGGTTCGAAAAATGAACGTCGTGGGCTCCCGGAATGGTGAGTGGAAGTTTGAAAAAAACCCTATATATAGCTGTAGGGCCCACATTGCCACCTCATTTGTACCTGCTGCTATAGTGAATTCTAGAGCAGATCAAGAGGAGATTGAGTGATTCTGAGAGCACTAGGCATCCGTTTCCCGGCATGCGAGATTCAGGTTAGTGCTCTGAAAATCCTGCATAGTTATAGGTTTCAAATTTTTGGGAAGGGTAGGTATAGGGGGCCGTACGGGAGGTTTAGGAGGTGATTTGATAGGAGGTGGGCCCCAATGCACGGGCGACTCAGTGGAAGGCGCGCGTGAGTGCGCGCCTATACACTGGGAACGTGCGCATGAGGGCGCGCCTGTGGGGTAGACAGGCGCGTATGGATGCGCGCCTGTAGGGTAGACAGGCGGGCTCTAGAGTGCGCCTGTGGGTATGACAGGCGTGCTCTCGCGCGCGCCTGTAAAGTGAACAGGTGCGCATTTGTGCGCGCCTGTATGGCGAACAGGCGCGTATATGTGCGCGCCTGTGGGGGAAAAAACCGCGCCTTGGAGGCAAGGTTTTCAAGTTGAAAAAATTAGCTTATTTGATGTATTGGGTGATTATCTAAGCTAATATGGGATTTTGGGTTGTGTGCAGGCAGCTATCAGCGAGCATGGATGTGCGGTGGCATGAGAGGGACTGGGAGCCGCTGCGGGAGGAGGTGGCCTAGGCGAGGCCGACAGTGCGGGCATCTTTAGCAGCCAGTGGGTTGCTAAAGTTTTTTGAGAGCCCTCTAATACGGGCCCAGGAATATCTGCTCCAATTTCTTATTGAGATGTGTAGCACTGAGCAGCACTGCTTCCTCGTGCGAGGAGAGAAGGTCGCCTTCACTGCGGTGGAGGATATCTATTTTTTGACTGGGCTCCCCTTTCGGGGAACTCCGTTGCCGGCAGTGCCTATGCTGCCGAGGGACACCGATCTGGAGGAGGTCGCCGAGCGATACTGCTCAGGCGAGCACTATATGACTGGGTCATCAGTGCGCATCAGGGTGATAGATGCCCTGCTGCATCGTTGCATAGCAGCGATGATAGTGCGGGTGTACGGGACCCGAGCGCCCCATCGGATTAGTGGTAGCGAGCTGCTGCTGATGGAGAGGGTGGTGGTGGGCCGTGAGCGGTTCGCCTGGGGTCTCACTCTACACGCGCAGATGATTGCGCAACTGGACCATTGTCGGTCTACAGGCCGGGGGGNACCGGGACTCCCATCCCTAAAGGGTAATGAAAAACAGCATGAGTGTCGAAAGTGCAAAAAGGTGCTATGAATGGGACAACTCATGTGGGTGAGAATGCTACCGAGTTGCAGTACCGCAGATGAAAAATGGAGGTTTGGGTACTGCAAAGCCAGGAATGAGGATCCTAAAGGGTAATATCAGAGGGTGTGACTGGAAATGTAAGTGAAATTCAGTGGGATAGACTACATGCCAGTGCTGAATATATAACCTGAAGGGATGATGTCGATGACCGATGAGAAAGTACCTGCACACATATCAACCAAATACCCAAAGTGAACAATATCTGAAGAGTATCAAAGGTATGAGATTGTATTTGACAACTGTGACAATGCGTGTGCGTACCTGGCCATGATGTGGACAAAAGGCGCCCCGGGGGCACCGGGTAAAAAGTGGCCCAGGGACAGTCATGATGTAGGCGGCGGGACGCTGATCCCATGGCTGAAGACAGTTCGAAGAATGGACGTCGTGGGCTCCCGGAATGGTGAGTGGAAGTTTGGCAAAAAACCCTATATATAGCTGTAGGGCCCACATTGCCACCTCATTTGTACCTGCTGCTACAGTGAATTCCAGAGCAGATCGAGAGGAGATTGAGCGATTCTGAGAGCACGAGGCATCCGTTTCCCGGTGTGCGAGATTCAGGTTAGTGGTCTGAACATCCTGCATAGCTATAGGTTTCAAATTTTTGGGCAGGTAGGTATAGGGGGCCATACGGGAGTTTTAGGAGGTTTTTTGATAGGGGGTGGGCCCTAATGCGCGGGCGACTCAGTGGAAGGCGCGCGTGAGTGCGTGCCTATTCATTGAGAAAAAGCGCATGAGGGCGCGCCTGGGGGGTAGACAGGCGCGCATGAGTGCGCGCCTGTAGGGTAGACAGGCGCGCATGGATGCGCGCCTATAGGTTGAATAGGCACACTCTAGAGCGCGCCTGTGGATATGACAGGCGTGCTCTAGAGCGCGCCTGTAAAGTGAACAGGCGCGCATGTGTGCACACCTGTATGGAGAACAGGCGCGCATATGTGCGCGCCTGAGGGGGAAAAAACCACGCCTTGGAGGCAAGGTTTTAAGGTGAAAAAATTAGCTTATTTGATGTATTGGATGATTGTCTAAGCTAATATGGGATTTTGGGTTGTGTGCAGGCGACGATCAGCGAGCATGGATGTGCGATGGTGTGAGCGAGACTGGGAGCCGCTGCGGGAGGAGGTGGCCGAGGCGAGGCCGGCAGTGCGGGCATCTTTAGCAGCCAGTGGGTTGCTAAAGTTTTTTGAGAGCCCTCTGATACGTGCCCAGGAGTATCTACTCCAGTTTCTGATTGAGATGTGGAGTCCTGAGCAGCACTGCTTCCTCGTGCGAGGAGAGCAGGTCGCCTTCACTACGGTGGAGGACATATATTTTTTGACTGGGCTCCCCTTTCGGGGAACACCGTTGCCGGCACTGCCTGCGCTGCCGAGGGACACTGATCTTGCGGAGGTCGTCGGGCGATTCTGCTCAGGAAGGAACTATATGACTGGGTCGTCCGTACGTATCAGTGCGATAGATGTGTTGTTGCATCGTTGCGTAGCAGTGATGATAGTGTGGGTGTACGGGACCCGAGCGCCCCACCGGATCAGTGGTAGCGAGCTGCTGCTGGTGGAGAGGGTAGTGGTGGGCCGTGAGCGGTTTGCCTGGGGTCTGATGTTACATGTGCAGATGATTGCGCAGCTGGACCGTTGTCGGTCCACAGGCAGGGGGGAGTTTGCTTTTGGCTCCATCCTGGNTGCAAAATGGAGGTTTGGGTACTGCAGAGCCAGGAATGAGAATCCTAAAGGCTAATGTCAGAGGGTGTGACTGAAAATGTAAGTGCAATTCGGTGGGATAGACTACATGCCAGTGATGAATATATACCTGAAGGGATGATGTCGATGACCGATGAGCAAGTACCTGCACACATAACAACCAAATACCCAAAGTGAACAATATCTGAAGAGTATTGAAGGTATGAGCTTGTATTTGACAACTGTGACAATGCGCGTGCGTACCTGGCCATGATGTGAAAAAAAGGCGCCCCGGGGGCTCAGGATGAAAAGTGGCCCAGGGACAGCCATGATGTAGGCGGCGGGACGCTGATCCTGTGGCTGAAGACGGTTCGAAAAATGGACGCCGTGGGCTCCCAGAAAGTTGAGTGGAAGTTTGGCAAAAACCCTATATATAGCTGTAGGGCCCACATTGCCAACTCATTTGTACCTGCTGCTACATTGAATTCCAGAGCAGATCAAGAGGAGATTGAGTGATTCTGAGAGCACCAGGCATCCGTTTCCCGACGTGCGAGATTCAGGTTAGTGCTCTGAACATCCTGCATAGTTATAGGTTTCAAATTTTCGGGCAGGGTAGGTATAGGGGGCCGTACGAGAGGTTTAGGAGGTGATTTGATAGGGGGTGGGCTCCAATGCGCGGGCGACTCAGTGGAAGGCGTGCGTGAGTGCGCGCCTATACACTGGGAATGCACGCATGAGGGCGCGCCTGTGGGTATGACAGGCGCGCTCTCGCGCACGCCTGTAAAGTGAACAGGCGCGCATGTGTGCGCGCCTGTATGGCGAACAACTGCGCATATGTGCGCGCCTGTGGGGGAAAAAACCGCGCCTTGGAGGCAAGGTTTCAAGTTGAAAAAATTAGCTTATTTGATGTATTAGGTGATTGTCTAAGCTAATATGGGATTTTGGGTTGTGTGCAGGCGGCGATCAACGAGCATGGATGTGTGATGGCGTGAGCGGGACTGGGAACTACTGCGGGAGGAGGTGGCCGAGGCGAGGCCGGCAGTGCGGGCATATTTAGCAGCCAGTGGGTTGCTAAAGTTTTTTGAGAGCCCTCTGATACAGGCCCAGGAGTATCTGCTCCAATTTCTGATTGAGATGTGGAGCCCTGAGCAGCACTGCTTCCTCGTGCGAGGAGAGCAGGTCGCCTTCACTACGGTGGAGGACATCTATTTTTTGACTGGGCTCCCCTTTCGGGGAACACCATTGTCGGCAGTGCCTGTGCTGCCGAGGGACACTGATCTGGAGGAGGTCGCCGAGCGATACTGCTCAGGCGAGCACTATATGATTGGGTCATCAATGCGCATCAGGGCGATATATGCTCTGTTGCATCGTTGCGTAGCAGCGATGATAGTACGGGTGTACGGGACCCGAGCGCCCCACCGGATTAGTGGTAACGAGCTGCTGCTGATGGAGAGGGTGGTGGTGGGACATGAGCGGTTCGCCTGGGGTCTCACTCTACATGCGCAGATGATTGCGCAACTGGACCGTTGTCGGTCTATAGGCCGGGGGGAGTTTGCTTTTGGCTCCATCCTGGTGGCCTTTTTCTTAGAGAGGTTACCGGCGTTGCGACCGAGGGTGGTGCTGGAGGTACCAGGGGTACGGGACCCGCGCTTGAGGTGGTGGTCCGAGATTTTGGTTCGCCACGGTGGTGGCGAAGGTGGCCATTACTTCACAGAGGAGGCAGCGCTGATATGGCGGCAGACGCCACAGGTTATAGTCTGGTTCCCCTATGTGGGGGTGGAATTCCGGGGGGACCCGGACATGATACTGCCTCTGGGGGAGGTGTTTGATCGCAGAGGTACGTTGTTATTTTTGTGATTTTATGTTTTTGA
>JZKD02S0916665.1:136825-147187 GCA_000966675.3 Picea glauca | reverse complement strand
CCTTTCGGTTTAATGAATGCAACAACACATTTCCATAGAGAAATGGATATCACTTTCATCGGTGAAAGAGACAAGTTTGTTGTTATTTATCTAGACAATCTGATAATCTTTTCCAATTCCGATGAAGAACATTTGATACACCTCAGACAAACTTTTGAAAAATGCAGAAAATTTGGTTTGTCTCTTAACCCCAAAAAATCACACTTTGCTATGCAAGAAGGTAAGCTTTTAGGTCATATAGTTTCAAAGGATGGAATCAAAGTTGATTCTAAGCGATTTTAGGCTATTGACCTGATTAATATTCCTAGAAATAGAAAAGAAATTCAATCTTTTTTAGGTAAGATCAATTTTTTGAGGAGGTTTATTCCCAACTTTGCTAAAATAATCAAATTGATTACAGATATGCTAAAAAAGGAAAACGAAGTGAAATGGATTGCAGAATCTAAAGCATCTTTAGAACGAGTTAAGAAAGATATAGGAGAAGCACTAGTATTGGTAAGTCGAGACTGTATGAAGGAATTTTTGATCTTCTCTTTTGCTTCCAAACATGTTGTTGCAACAGTACTCCTTCAAAAGAACGAAGAAGGATTCGAACAACCAATATCCTTTTTTAGCAAAAGCCTCAGAGATGCAGAGCTAAGATATGATATTCTTGAAAAACAATCTTATGCAATGGTTAAGGATCTCAAGGATTTCAGAACATATGTTTTACACCAAAATAATTGCTTATATACCAACAAATGCAATTAAAGATATCTTGGTTCAGCCAGAGAGTGATGGAAGAAGAGGAAGGTGGTTGGCTAAAATTCAAGAATTTGATCTAGAAGTGAAACCAACCAAGCTATTCAAAGGTCAAGGTCTAGAAAAGTTGTTGGCCGAATCAAATTTCAGAGCACTAGGAATAAACAACTTTGAATCACATGATTTTCTCTTGGATATAGAGGAAATAGATGATCAAGAGCCTATAATTTGGATTGAAGATAAGTTTTCTTTCTCTACCTGGTATCATGATATTGTTACATATCTCCTTATTCTTCAATTCCCTAATGACATGACTCCTTCTAAAGCAATAAATTTAAAGCTACATGCAATTAAGTATTGCATTGTCGATGGCAAGATATACTGGAAAGACCCTCTGGGTTTCTTATTATGTTGCTTGAAAATATCTGAGACAGAAGGTATCATTAATGAATTTCATGAAGGAGTATGTGGAGGACACCATGCCTGGAGAGAAACAACTTACAATATTTTAAGGGCATGATATTATTGGAAAAATTTATTTACTGATGTAAATGCAAGGGTCAGAGCCTGTAATTCATGCCAATTGTTCGTTGGTAAGAAAAATATCCCTGCCTTACCTTTAATACCAGTAAAATATGAGGTTCCTTTCCAACAATGGGGCTTATATTTCATTGGGGAAATTCACCCGCAATCAAGTGCTCAACATATATGGATTCGAACTGCCACCGATTACTTTATGAAATGGGTTGAAGCCATTCTAACTCAGAATTCTACAGATTCAGTAGTAATAAAAATTTTGGAAGAAAACATCCTAGCGAGGTTTGGTTTCCCTAGAAACATAGTCACTGATAATGCTTAGGATTTTAAATCTATGGCAATGATCAATTTTTGTCAGAAATAAAATCTTTTTTTAGGTCATTCTACAACTTATTAACCTTAGGGAAATGGGTTGGATGAATCATCTAACAAGACTTTAATAACTATAATTAAGAAAGTTTTGATAGAAAATAAAAAACTTGGCATATTCACTTAAAGTACGCCTTATGGGCAAATTGAATTGGCACCAAGAAATCTATAGGTATGTTGCCTTTCCAACTAGTTTATGGTACTAACATTGTACTTCCTATTAATCTTTATCTTCCTATGATGAAACTATGGTAGGATGAAAATGAATATCCAAATGATGTTACGAGAAGAATGAATCAAATCATCGAAGTTCAGCAGAATAGATTGGAAGTGGATGATAAGCTTCAAAAGTACCAGGATAATATGAAGGCCCTTTTTGATAAAAAAATCCAAAGACATGGAGTTTCTCCCTGGCGATTTTGTTATAAAATGGGAAGCTAGAAAGGAAGATGTAGGAAAACATGGAAAATTCGATCATCTCTGGTTTGGACCATTTAAAATTGCGGCCGCTGAGGGAAAAAACTCGTTTTCACTAGAAAATATTGATGGGAAAATTTTTGACGCTCCTATCAACAAGAGTTATTTAAAAGTCTGAGTCATTTGGTCATCTGTTGTAAATATTTGCAATAAATTTATGATTTCTTGATATCATTGAAACAAAATATAAAAACATCTGTAGCACATGCCATCTCTATTCTACAGGATTTTTTTGTCTTTTTGCATTTTATTCCTCTCACAGAATAAATCTGGTTGAATAGGAGGTGAGGCTAAAATAAAAATTCGACACTCAATTTTTTCAAAAAATAGGTGTTAAATTAATAATCTCCCTTGTTGAAGGTTCAAAAGGAGAACAAGGTATAAGTTCCTACTCTCCCTAGAGTTTAAATAAAATTTTAAGAAAATTCTTTTTGAAAGGAATGTGAAGGGAGTGTTCCTCATGATAATACTATCACCTAGCCAAAAAATCAAAGACTTATAAGATTACAACTTGAAATATCAATTCTAAATCCATATCTGAAATAAAAAATGAAAATAAATAAGCCAGAAGGAAGTCTGAAATAAATACACAAACTTATGTGGGATTAGGATATGTTGTATCAGATCCTCCGAGTCCTCGACTTGGTTATTTTGCCTATCCCCAAGGTTCTTATTCACTTCATATTTTCTTCATCCTTCCTCAGTCTTCATAGAAAGAAAGAAACTTACCTTGACTTCGAAAACTTAAAAACATATTTTCAAAAAACGATTAGGCGAAAATATTTATGTTCTTTGATTTTAATTGAAAAAGTATGTCCACGCTAATCTTGATAATTTAGAGCTTTTAAATTTTATATTTCACCTCTTAGAAATAAAATTTTACCCAAAACGAAAAAAATTAGAGAGTTTCCTTTTAAATTTAAATTAAATCCATTGGTCGTTATTTAGCAATAAGACGCTCACAATATCTACCATTGATGAGTTTCTTTGTTTTGATCTAACAATCCTATTGATCTTTGAAGCCACCTGAGCTTTAAAGGAAAATCTTCAATGGTCACTTTCCATCTTCACGCTTTGGGTATTCCAGCAAACCCAAACAACTAAAACCATGAAACCCGAAGGAAACCACTTGCAACTTTTCCTGAAGAACTTGCGAACATAAGTCATAGGACATGTGCCCTTTAAAAAGTCCTTTCTTGAGTTGACACGTGGCACCCATTTTTTACATTTATGTCAGATGATTCGTATCTTTTCAAGTGACATGTGGCACCCCTCTTTTCTTGTAACATCATCATAATGACATCATCCTTCCACATCACTCTGAGAGATTACTCTTCGATAGTTTCTGATTTCACAATCCTCGGATTTTCAAAGCAACGAAGTAAAGACATTACAAAAAAGTAAAAAGAGTTAATAAAACAATTAATAACGGAGGTTAATCATGATTAAGAGTTAATTAAATTACTTCACCATTTCGGATTTCGGAAGATTTCTCTTGCGTTGTATTCAAAACCTCTAAAGTCCAAACTTCCAAAATACTTAAATTTAATACAACTCTTTAAACATGATTAATTAAGACTTAAGAGTGATTACTCAGAAATTAATTGCTTCACAGTTTCAAATTTCGGGAAATTTCCCTTATGCTATATTCAAAACCTTCGAAGTCCAAACTTTTGAAACACTTAAAGTTGACATATTAAACATGATTAATTAAGTTTTAAAAGTGATTACTCAGAGTTTAACTCCTTCGCGAATTCAGGTTTCGGGAGATTTCCACCCTGTCACATCCAAAACTCTCGAACGCGAACCACTGAAGTATTATTTACATTTATGATTGATTAAGGCTAATGATTTCAAATAAGGATTGCGAATCACCAGGTAATTAATTCCATTAAGTTTAATAAATTATTTGACAGTGAAGCTATACGAAGATCGATATACTTTTTGAATAAAGCACTTCAAATTTCAAAGTCATTTTTACCATTTGCAATTAGCAGTTTTCTATCCAATGGAGAGCTTACAGATTTTTTTTGTCATAGGTAGGCAAATTATGTTTCGTTGAGAATTATGGTGCCACAAAAAGTTTCGAAAAATCTTGATGCACCGGGTGATGAGTCAAATTCAAATGCACATGTTTTATGAGATACAACTCCACGAGTTGTGGACGCCATCAAAACTTGGAAGAAGGTTTACGATTCCTTGGAGCATGAGATCATCAACTGTCTAGATGCATCTGATGAAGATGATGATGACTCTTTTACAGCTAATATTAGACATGTAGCACAGTTAGAGATGCATAAGATCATTACACGACAAAGACTCATACCTTACAACGATATGATAAGCTAGTCTTTGGAACATGTGGACATATAGACCAGAAGCATCATTAACCATCAACAGGTCATCATCGGATCTTTTCGAATGAAAAAACTTCATGTAATGTAAAAAATATCCCCTACTCCTAAATACACTTACAATGCCGCATTCCTTCTAGAGTTTGAGAGAAAATAATGCACCCAATATGCTAGAAATGATCATGATATAGTCAAGACATGGTGGGGAAATCCAGAGAAATTTAGAGTAGATGCTCATGGTATATATGCCACAATGTCTTTAGACACTCATATGTTGTATGTAGCCATGATGCTCTATCGCCTGTTTGGGAAGAAGAACCCTACACATTTTTCAGTTGAGTGGGTAGCCATCGTGAACGAGGTAGTCAAGGGTTATACTCTCAATTGGGCCAAGGAAATCTCCGATTATAAATCAGAAAAATCAAAAGGGAAGCCCGTCGCTTTTTACATGTCGGCATATGTTATGGATACCATTTGTTTCATGACCCCTTTTCCACTGATGAAATGGAGTTGGACCCCATCCAGTTCTGAGCCACTTCATTTTTATCACTCCAAGTTATGGGAAGAGAATGCCAAATATTTCTTCTACGGAATTTATCACAATGTCATAGTGCCTATTCATATATCTATTTATATTCACCCGTTGCCCAAAGTTTCAGAAAAAATTATGGGGAACCTAGGAAAGATTGTAGACTGGTTCATTGAGAAGAATTTCTCCTATATCAGATTTTTTGGTTGTTTTGTTCCTCCGCATGCCCTCCCTCATTTTTTACAAGATAGGATGGTGTGCAGAGAAGTGGTGTTCCAGACAGTGGCATGAGGTATCAACAAAGCGTTAAAAGTAGTGTAGAAAAAGGTATGGCCAACTTTCCCCATTTAGGTTGGCATGTTTACATTGTTATATTTTGGTCACTCTAAATTTGAGGCCGCAAACCTGGACGATATCAAATTAGTTGACATTGATTTCAAGAAGCATGATCCACACAAGATAGTGGAAAATCATCTAGCCGAGTTTAGCATGAAGCGGTACATACATGAGAATTCCCCTTATGACAAAATGTTGAGGGGAGCTAGATCATATGAGGAAGTCTGAAGAAGATTCCAGGATCTGGCCCCTGACCAACAAGCTAGTTTCCTCAGCTTCCAGAAACACACAAGGAATAGTTTACAAGGATATTACATGGGGAGTCAAATCTCATGCCTCCTTCACAGGAAACCAGACATAAAGAATCTAAGCCAAGTTCCTCTTATAAGCACAAAGCTGAGGAAGTTCCAAAAATCCTAGAAGTGTTATTTCATAAGATCAGAGCATCACTATCAGGACAAAAGAATCTGCAAGTGTTAGCTTGGTTAGAATCCTTTATGAATTAGGGGAACGTTGTTCCTCATTTGACTCCAGCCACTCCTATTGGTGCCCCGAATACAACATGACAAGAACCTCCCACCGAAATTGGTTCACTTATCACATCATTAACCCCTCTACAAACCAACTTTAGAAATCCTAGTTCCGAACTCACTTTAGTAGGTGATCTTACTCCTATCTTTCCCAAATAAATTCCTCCCTCATACTTCTTTTTTAGCAAGAAATGAAAATCCATCGTGAAGAGGGAATCTCACCAAAAGGATGGAGTTATCACCAAAAGACAAAGACTGGGGGATTTTGCCACTGCTAGTCAATGGTAAGTGGAAAATTTGACCAAACAATTGCATTAGAAATGCCTCTTGGTAGAACAATTGAAAAATCAGATATATACTATAGAGTAGACTATCAGAAGCAAGATGAATCAAGACTTTGAGCAAATCAGAGCTAGTGATCAGCAACAAATCAAACAACTACAAGAAAACTTGGAGTTACACTACCAGAGTTCATAAACAAACAAAGGACCGATCACTCAGCGTGACAACTTGATTGAGCAGCTGCAAGCCAGACTGACTTAATAGAGAACACCACGATAGACATTTCAGCCTTCAAAGCACAAGCATTAGAAGTAAATGAGAGGCTGGAAGTTGTCCAACAAGAAATCTATCTAAAGGTAGATGCTATCCATAAATGTTATCAGGTAGTAGACCTTTCCCTAAAGGATATTTACACCAAGGAAAAAAAATTATGCTCGGCCCGGTCTAAGTTTCAAGAAGTTCTCATATGGATGTAGAGAGCTAATGCCCTTGGATTTCCTTTTCTCTCTCATTCTGAACAAGTAAGAGGCGAAATGGCCCTAAAATCTTGGGAAACAAATATGGAAGAAGGAAAGAAACTTCCCAGAGATGTGAAAGAGGATTTCCTAGAGGCATTGTCATCACTAAATAAAACTATTATTGAGTTTGAGGGGAATAATATCTCAGAGGACCTGGGGAAAATTGAGATAGAAATGAACTAGCAAAACTCTAGAAAAAACAAAGAAGATACTCAGGTAACCATCCAAGAGATGAGCCAGGTTGATCTTCTTAAAATCAATGAATGGTTGGTTAAGCCAAGTTCACAGTTTCAGGTCACATTCCAAGAGGTAAACAAGATCCAGGAGAAGCTTCCCCAAATACAGAAGAAATTGTTTTCTTTCGAAGTAAATGAAAGAATTGATCCTTCCAAGTTCGTGGTAGCATTGATGGATCGAGGCATCCAATGCATTGAACAGGGAAAAACAAGTGTAGATGGGAGCAAGTGAGAAAACATGCACATCGTCCACATTCTCCATCCACTCTACCTTTCAACCTCCAACAATCACTTACCTCATCTATCCCTACCACCCACATTCTTACCTCCACACATCCCACCTCATCATCAAACACTTTTTCTCTCATCGTTATTGTCATGAACAATTACTCTTCCCTGTAACCGTTATCCATCCCTTAACGAGCCAACACAAATCTATTCACCAAATATTCCCCTCCATGTCTTCAATTGCAATTCATTTCCCCACTAAAAACACCATAAGGGAAAGATGGAAACAAGATCAAATGTCCAATACAGTAAGCCAAATGATTGAAATGGCCCTAATAGACATGTGTATCCAACTCAAGGATTAAAGAAAAACAAGCGCATATTCCAGCAGATGAAGAGACAGAGGAAGCACCAAAAATATTTGCATGTTGTTATTTTATTCAGATATATTATATTTTTGGTGAAATATTGTGGGAAGTCCAACAATTTTCAGTTGTGACAAATTTTGTATAAATACATAGATTTTCAATCTATTCGGGGCTACTTCTTTCCTAATGTAATAGAAAAACTATTTTTGAGTATTAATACATGTGCAGACAAAGATTCTAAGTTTCATTCAATTTGAGTTATGTTTTCCCTCTATGTTTTCATTTCTCTGAATTTATTTCTGTAATTCTTGAAGAGTAATTGATTGCAATTTAGTACTACATCTACTATGATAAATTTATATCAGTATTTCATTCAGTAACAACTTTTCCTTTGTTATTACTGTAAGTAAAAAAAGACCTGTGATCTGTGTGAATTACTGCATTTTATATCCTGTTCAAGGGCGCATCTTCTATTTTTCTTCTACTACAAACAAGGTGAGACTTATCTGTAATTGATACCTTACTTTGTTTATCAGTTTTATAAATATTTCTACATCATTTGAAATTATAATTGCGACTCAGATAATGAGATACAACCTCTGTATTGTCTTATTATTAATTTATTTTAAAAGATTATTTCTCATAAAACTGAAGGAAGAAAAAACACTCACAAAATACTTCATTTTAAAACCTTTGATGCCTGACATTATTTTATGAGCCTTAGAATTAATCTCAGGAACAACAATACACACTGATCATAAGGCTATGCAGTTCATATAGACACAGGGGAAATTGCAGAATGACCACCATCATAAGTGGTCCACCTACCTGCAACAGTTCCATCTCAACATCAAGTATAAGGAATGTATCTCCAATCGTGTCATTGACTTCCTCAGTTGGCCTCTTGTGGATACACTCACCACTGTTCTCCATTCCTATGGACATGAAGCATTTGAGTGGCCTCAAATGTATCAACAAGATCCGGACTTCGCCACCACCTATTAGTTCTTAGCTACAAGCACAACTGTCACCGATTTTCACATTTAGGATGAACTCTTATGCCACCTGGGCCATCTTTGTGTTCCTACAAGAGAGCATGCAAAGATGATTTGGGAAGCCCACTATAGTCGGGTGGGAGGAAATTTTGGCATGGAGAAAACTGTGGTCATTCATTAGAAACATTTTTATTGGCCAAAACATTGACAGGATGTCAACAAGTATATCAGATCTTGCACTATCTGTGCCATTTCCAAGCCAACCATTAAGAAGTAAGGCTTATACACACCTCTTCTTATTCCCAAGAAGCCTTGGGAATCAATCTCAATGGATTACATGTTTGTCTTGTCATCCACCAAACAAGGAAATGACTGTGTATTTGTGATCGTTGATTGGTTTTCGAAGATGGCCATCCTCAAAGCCTGCAAGAAGAATATCACAGTGGAAGATACGGCCAATCTCTTCTTCGAATGAGTGTGGGTCCACTTTGGGATACCAAAAATAATCATCTCTAACTGTGACAACAGTTTCCTCAACACATTTTGGTCGAGTCTCTGGTCTCTGTTGGGCACCAAGCTCACAAAATCCATTGTGTTCCACCCCCAAACTGACGGCCAAACAAAGGTCGTCAATTAGATGATTGTGCACATTTTGCGCATGTATTATTCTAAGCATCCATGTACATGGGACGAGAGTCTCCCCTATGTTCAACACAGTTACAACAAGGCTCTCCATAGCTCCACTGACCATAGCCCATTTCAGGTGGGTCTAGGATTCCAAAGCTTAGGACCCATTGATGTTTCATTTCCTCTTGCCACCGCATAGACATATTCTTCCCATGATCAGTCTGTGATCGACAAAGCCACCATATTCATTGAGCATATTCAGTACACCCACCAACAGGTCTAGGATATTTTGTAGAAATCCAATGCTAAGTACAAGCAATGCCATGATCAACACAGGGTACCACACCAGTTTCAGTTTGGTGACAAATTTTGGTTACATTTGCAAAAGGAGCATCTCACGGGGCCCCATCGAAAGCTTCTCCCACTTCATTATGGGCCTTACATTATCACCAAGGTTGTGGGTAGCAATGCTTTGATCTCAACACAACACCCTTCCTTGGCCTACATCCAATGTTCGATGTGGACCTCCTTTGGCCATATTTTCCACCATTATTGGACACCTAAGAGATCGCATAAAAACTGACACCAATCAAGATCAACTCTAATTGCATGGAACAAGCATCTACTGATCAGATAGTGGACACACGGGTCAAGGGCACTTGACAACAGAGGATCCATATTTATCGGGTTGTCAAGGTAGGGAAACTAATCCTACACCAAGGAAAGTGGCTCACCCAGGGCCAAATCCAACAGAAGTTTCCTCACCTAATGGGGGAAGTCAACGCAATGGATACTATTACTTACTAAGGGGAGATGATTGTGTTGGTTGTGGAGCCTGATTATCTTCCTGATTTAGAGGTCTTTTACTTTCAGCCGTGTTTATACCCCATGAAGTATTTACACCCCAGAAGTATGTACACTCTTCCACGCGGGGGAGTGCAGAGAGGGGTACCCCCTCTGCAGGGTCTGGGGGGGCTATCCCCCCGGCTGGGGGCAAGTGGACCCCCAGTGGGGGTTCGGGGGTGAAGCCCCCGAAGAAAAAATTTCCTTGTAAAAGTATATTGTAATTTCATTGTAAATCTGGACCGTTCATTATAAGGTCATAGATCTAAGGATAGATATTATGTTAGGGTTTTTTTCCCTAGAAGGAAACCCTCTTTTATGAGGGAAATGTATTGCAGCTATGTAGGTTGGCAAGTATTGTATTCTGAGAGAGGAGATTGTGAGAGAAAGAA